>PVJH01018168.1:0-45872 GCA_004026705.1 Nesogale talazaci | reverse complement strand
CATCAGTTTATGTTCCAACGATATGTGAGCATTCCCGCTGTTCCTCCTCCTTATGAGTATTGCTTATTGTCTTTTCCAAAAGTGAATTAGGTGAAGGTTTTACATTTCAGATCTTCAGTTTTATATTCAACAATTTGAATACTTGTAAATGCTGCCCCCCAAGGCTTACTCTACACGCACCCCTCCTTTGATCTTTCTTCCTCTTCTGGGTGACTCTCTTCTCTTTTGCTCACGTTAATTCCTGTGAATTCTAGTCTTTTCCTTCATTTTCCCTACTTTATCCTTACCCCGAAATTTGTTCGCTTTATCTTGTTTTTTCTCCTAAACGTTCCTGATTTTAGCCATTTTGTGAATGAAATGTGTGATTCTGTTTTGGAATATACTGACATTTGTTGTCACATTTTACTTTTCTGCGTTCTTGTTATATTTGTCTTTTAGCTTATTTATGCCTCATCTGAAAAATCCGAAAAATGTTCTCTTCAGAAAGTTCGCAGCCACTGGCAGAGCTGAATCCATGTGTGAACCTAGACAGAGAATAGAAAGGGAATTCAGTGGCGGTCTAGAATGTGAAGTCCAGACCTGCCTGTGGCCAAGGGGCCAAGTCTGTAACCACTCTGTGCTTCAGTGCCCTCAGCTGCGAATGCAGTGATAACACACTCTGTCTTATAAGGCAGGCTTGTGAGTATGAAATGAACTATGGCACAGAAAGTACTTAGAAGAGTGCCTGACTATCAAAGAACAAAAAAAAATCACGTCATTGTGAATGAGTGGGAGTGCAGAGTGGGGACCCAAAGCTCATTTGCAGGCAACTGGACTTGCCCTTACAGAATGGTCACACAGAGGAGATAAGCCAGTCAAGGTGCAGTGTAGGAACAATGAAGCATACAACTTTCCTCTAGTTCTTTTTTAAAAAAAATTTTTTAGGCATCACTGCCCTCTGGTGGTGGGAGTAGGAGGCTCAGCCTTTGCTCCTGTGAGCTGGAATTGAACCTCCATCCCAGTGTGCCGCAGTCCCGCGCACAACCATTACAGCACCGGAGCTCAGCCCTTTCCTCTAGTTCTTTAATGCTTCCTCCCCCCACTGTCATGATTCCAGTTTTCCTTACAAATCCGTTAGACCAGAGGATGTACACTGGTACAGATGAGAACTGTAAGCACAGGGCATACAGGACAGATGAACCCCTCAGGACCAGTGGTGAGAGTGGCAATACCAGGAGGGTGGAAGGGAGGTGGAGTAGAAAGGGGGAGCCAATCACAAGGATCTACATATAGCCCCTTCCCTAGATGATGGACAATGGAAAAGTGGGTGAAGGGAGACATTGGGTAATGTAAGACATGGCATTAGTAATTTATAAATTAGCGGGTTCGTGGCGGGGGAGAGAGATGAGCTGATACCAAGGGGTCAAGTAGAAAGCAGATGTTTGGACGATGATGTCAACAAATGTGCTTGTCGCCTTGAATGTATGTATGGATTGTGATGCGTTGTATGAACTCCCAATAAAATGATTTCAAGAAAAAAAGAGTGTCTGACTCACAATAAGTGCTTAGTGTGTGATCGTTTGGGATACGGCCCAAGTCGCCATTTGTTGGTTGCAAATTCTGCATGGAACCGAGGGTTTCCCCTTTGTCTTTTGTGATGGAGTTTTAGTTCTATTACTTCATACTAAACTTCATCTGTTACTGTTTTATTTGTCGTTGCTGAGCATTCGTGGACTGGTTTTTGGTGCACATTTGGGTCCTTGCCTTGAATTTCATTTGCAATGATTAAAAGTCAATATACTGCCGCTTTGCTTTGTTAGACTGGTACCTTAATTTTTGCTTCCATTTGTTTCTAATGAATTTGAGGGGTTTTTTTTGCACAGTGATTTTTTTTCCCCTCAAAGATGTATTCGCTTTTATAATTTTGCCATTGTGTTTTAGATACCTGGCATATCGCAATTTTATGATTGACACCTATCGGCTCAATCCCCAAGAGTATTTGACCAGCACCGCTTGTCGTAGGAACTTGACTGGAGATGTGTGTGCCGTGATGAGGTAGGTCTATAATGCCTTTTCAGACATGTCACCGCAGGAGTCTGTGATACGTTGCCACATGATGCGTTGCCATGTAGTGCATGGTTCATTAATCCTGAAAACATCTCATGTGAACTAACACCTAAGTCACAGTCTTTCCGTGAGGAGTTAAATGTTTGCAATCTTAGCATGTTCTGTTTAGATTTCAAAATATGCATCTTGGATCATGTATTTCTGGTCTTAAATGAATAGTAGGGGCTAGCTTGAAAAAGTGCCCTGTTCTTAGATTTTTCCAAAGGACAGACCCAAAATGTGGGTTTCCTTCCATCAGTTTGGTTTGCTTGTGCGTTTTTTCATTAAGCTTTTAGCTGAACATTTTCCCCCTTTTTCTCCCTGTGATTAAAATTGGTAATCTTTATTACATGCTAGTGAATATTTAGAAAGTTTCTTTCATACAATACAGAAAAGCTAACAGGTCTTTATCTTGCCTGCTGGGAAGGTTACTGTCATATGCATATGATTATGGAGGGTATGTGGCAAATAGATTTTAACCTTGGGGACTTCGTTCTTTAGGGTTCATGCCTTTTTAGAGCAGTGGGGGCTTGTCAATTACCAAGTGGACCCTGAAAGTCGACCTATGGCCATGGGACCTCCCCCTACCCCTCATTTCAATGTCTTAGCTGACACGCCTTCGGGGCTCGTGCCTCTCCACCTTCGATCACCTCAGGTAAAGTCTTGCTTTCTTTCTTCAGGCCTGGCATGGTTCCTCGGTTATAATAAGTGTTGTAATGCAGTGGACAGTGCATTTTCTTCGCTGATCCATGTCTCCCCCCACCCTTTCCTGGTAAATTTCAAATCTGTAAGAGTATTTGGGGCTTAAAGTAATGTGCTCTCTGTACCCAAGGTTCCATGTCTTAGGGTTAGTGTTAAGACCTTCAGTCTACGTTCCAGAAATGGACATTCCAAAATGTTACATGTTAACTTGGTAAGTCCATTTACACACTCTTATTACGTCAAACAGAGGAACTGTGGCATTAAATTGGAATGATAATAAAAGCACAGGCTATAAATTGCCCTCATTGTTGTGTAGGAAATTATCGTAAAGCAATTTGATGTTGGTCTTCTCTGGACCATGCTGGTGAATCACCCAGCATGCTGCTTGCTGCTGAATTTTTAGGAGTGGGCAGTGTGGAATAGGGCTGTGAGTGTTTCCACTTACTCTGTAAAAGCAGGAGTGGTGTAATTGCGTATTTTAAAATTTCATAACTTTTATATCCCTTGGCTTTGTAATGATAGCATGTCCATTTATCAATTTTGTGATGTAGGTCCCTGCTGCTCAACAGATGTTAAATTTTCCTGAGAAGAACAAGGAAAAACCAATTGATTTGCAAAACTTTGGTCTTCGCACTGACATTTACTCTAAAAAAACCTTAGCAAAGGTAAGGATTTTAACCTTGACCCCAAAACATGCCTTGTTTAGTTACTCTGTGTGTGTTCTTGCCAGTAAGTATATATATCCATAAGGGAAAATTTATAGTGGGAGGAGAAGCATTTCCTCCTCAAACCTGACATTTTCTAAAATAAAAATTACTGTATTTTCTTCAGTACAATTAGTGGGTATGTGCATTTAAAAAATGACATTTTAAAAGAGAATAGAGGAAAAATGGAAGGATTTCAACATAGAAATAATTATAGTTTATGAGATGAATCAAATGAACATTACCGCATTGAAAAATACATCTGAAATTAACTCATTGTGTGGTCTAATAGCAGACTGAACACTTCAGAAGACAGGATAAGGGAGATGTAAGCATGATTAATAGTTAAACAATACTAAAGCCCTGAGAGAAAAAGAAGTGGAGTCCAGAGAGGGGACCTAAAACGCAGAGTAAGAGACACATCAGGACACACTGCGAAGAATTGATTAATTAATTAATTGATTTTGAATCCCATAAGTAGAGAAAGAATACATTGGGAGCAATATTTAAAGATCAAAAGGTTAAAATTTTTTCTAGTCTTCACAAAATAAGATTCCCAATTTGAGTAAAGAGAATTTCACAATTAGGCATAAACATAAATTGCTAAACAGCCAAAAAGTTTATTTGGGGATGAGGGAGGAAACATTAAAGAGAAGAAAAATAAAACTCAATCAGACAGCCCCTTGATACCCGTAGAGACTAAGCAAGTGCCAAAATGGATGGGATTGGAAGAAGAAATAAACTCACAATGGAAGATTTAATAATACTTTCTCAGTAATTGGTAGAACAAGGAGAAAATCAGTAAGGATCTTAGAATAGAAACTGGAACAAAATTATATACTATCATGACCTCTTTGCTTTTTGTAGCAGAATTTCTGCCAAAAATTGCAGAAAATTTTATTTCCAAGTTCACAGGGTACTACATTTTCCAAAAGAATTAATTCTTAGCAGTCATTGTTAAGTCTCAGTAAATTTTAAAGCCTCACAGTCACAGGATCATTAAAAAATAAAAATTAAACTACTACCCAGTAACAAGAATACAACTAGGAAAACACCAAATATTTAAAAATTGAACTTCTGAATACTTTGGGCTTCAAAGAGCAAAGTGCATGTGGCATTATGACAATTTGAATGAGAAGAAAATGGAAGCCCAGCACATCAATATTGGTAGAGCACAGCTAAATCCAGGCTTTGGTGAAAATGGATTCCATCAAATTATTGTGTCCTCTTACACATTGCGGATGGATCCCGAGTTTACTCATGTTTATGGTTTAATGCAAAAAACCATCCATTTATGGTTTAATGCAGAAAAAACTAACAGCCCAAACACTTGGGTAAGTTGGTAATGACCTTAGCTTCCACTTGAATAAGCTAATAAAAAGAAGAAATTTAACTGACAGCAGAATAAGAATAATACTCATGGACTCAACAATGAAAAGAAAATGGATAACATAAAGAGATGTTCTTTGAAAACAACTGCCTTCTCTGGACTGGTTGCTTGAGCTTTGGTGGCCTAGGTATTTTGCCTTGAGCTCCTAACCATGAGGTCACTAACCTTAGATCAGCAGTTCAAATCCACCACCCCCTCCGCGGGATAAAGACTTGACTTTCTACTCCCTTAAAGGGCTCCCGTCTCAGAACTCCTCGGGAGCAGTTCTGCTCTGACTCTGAGCCAGAGTTGAGTCGGTGGCCTTGAGGTTGCTTTGCATTGGAGTCGTAGTTACCAAGAAGTGACAGTCTGATAGAAACTGTTGGGAACCAAGACCCGCCTTCTCGCACTTAGGGGCCAGGAGGGAGCGGATGGCTGCCGACCTCTGGTCTCTACAGAGAGTACAGCCTGGCAACTGCTGTGTGGCATTCTACCCTGCCCTGCAGAGGTGGTCGGAGTCAACAGGTTAAAAACCGGTCCCTGCATATTGCCGTGCCACTAGAGAAAATTAGCCCTGTCCAAGTCATTGACTAGAACGGGGTTTGTAAATCAAGAAGATAGCTGTGATTTTACAGCACAGATTAAATTTGATTGTCATGCCCCTGTGTTTGTGTGAATTGTAAGTGATCTGAAACTCAGGAAAGTGGTGAAGAGGATCGGCACATCTACCCCTCAACGGGTTATGGGCCGTAATGGTAAGATGAAACAGAATCAGAACGTAACCCGCCACTGGAGTCCAATTCAATAGAAGTCATTCCTAAGGGCTTTCCCCAGTTGGTTTGTAGGAAGTAGATCACCAGGCTTTTCTTCCAAGGGCTAAAACTACCAGCATTTCTATTGATAGTTGCCACTCAGAGATGTTTAAAGTGCAGGGTTTATTTTAATCACGAGATACTTTTAAAATAGCATAACATAAAGCTGAAGACATTGGAAGCAAGAACAACACATCAGAGTATTTGAAATGGAGTTACATTTTGTTGATGAATTTGGGGAAACATTTTTTTATATAAGAAAATTTTACTTGGCGATATTACTGTTAATTCATGGTGTACATAAACTCGCCTTTCTCTTAAAACTGTTTGGTTTCTGTGACTCGTGGGCTCAATTGTAATTTTCATAACGTGATCTGCTGAGCTTAGACGCGAGCCCGAGACTGACTTTGCACTGAGCACCTGTTTGCCTTTTTATGTCAGAGCAAAGGAGCAAGTGCCGGGCGAGAATGGACTGAACAGGAGACCCTGCTGCTCCTCGAGGTACGTGCATGCGTCCACGTTGCCCGTTGGAGTGAAACGTCCTCATAGATTTCATCCTGACGGTCTCAAGTTTATGATTCACTTGATAAAAATTAATAGCATTTAAAAAATCATTCTTTTGGGTTCTCTTACTGCTCTTAGCACAATCCATCCATCCATTGTGTCAAGCATATTTGTACATTTATTGCCATCCCCAAAACACTTGCTTTCTGCTTGAGCCCTGGTATCAGCTCATTTTTTCTTTCATTCCCCCACTCTCCTTCCCTCCCTCTTGAACCCACGATAATTTTTTTTTGCCATGTCTAACCCTGACTGATGTCTCCCTTCTCCCACTTGTCTGTTGTCCATCTCCCAGGGAGGGGTTTATATGTAGATCATTGTGATCGCTTCCCAAATTTATAGCATTTTTTAGATCATTTGTATCAGTAGAATAGATCAAACCTGCATACCATTTATACCTGAGTATAATCTGACTCAAATATCAGCTGAGGCACCTAATTATGCCATAAAAACTGCATTAAAAATGTGCTGGAAAACTCTACTTATATACGCGTATGAATAGTATTCTATTGGCCCGGGATTGTTGGATATTTTTGCTTGCTTAATTATTTCAACAGTCTTGCAGCTTTGACACAGCAGTGTAGATTGGTAAATCCTCACGGGCAGTTCTTTCCCCTAGGGTGGCCGTGATTCTCAGATTTCCCTTTGAAGGCAGGTAGTGTCTTCAGATTTCAGGGTTACTTCAATCATTCAGTGCTTATAGGTATTTTATTTTTTTTATTTTTTTGTTTTTGTTTTTGTGGCATCACTGCCCTCTGGTGGTGGGAGTAGGAGGTCCCGCCTTGCTGCTGGATTTGAACCTCCAACCCAGTGGGCCGCAGTCCCACGCACAACCACTACACCACTGGGGCTCAGCCCTCATAGGTATTTTAGAGTAGAGTATATTTCTGAAAGAACTCAAGTAGCTGGTAACACCTGCCATTGAAGGCATTTTTGACTTACTGATTGATTGATTGATTGATTGATTGAAAGAAGGCTCTAGTAAATTACTGATGACTTTATAGCATCTCGGTCAACTTAAAACCAAAACAGGCTGAGCCCCGGTGGCGTAGTGGTTGTCCGCGGGACTGCGGCCCACTGGGTTGGAGGTTCAAATCCAGCAGGAAGGCTGGGCCTCCTACTCCAACCACCAGAGGGCAGTGAGGCCGCCCTACCCCCCCCCCAAAAAAATTTACTGCTATCAAGTCTATTCTGACATGGGTGCCCCTCATCATCCCATCAGATTCTGTTCGATCAACTTAGTGAATGCTCATTTTGCTTTCTCATATCTTTGGATATTCTTGCAAATACGTGGACCACTGGGTCTCACCAGTTTATTTTTGCTTCAGTGGTAGGAAAGGAAGTGTGTTGAATTCTTGTGTATAGTATCAATGATTTCTTTTTCTTTGTTTTTTTTTTCCTTTGATGTAGGTACCTTTACTTGATAGACTTAACAAAACTCAGAAGTTGGATCAAAGATGACCCCAACTTTGATCAGTTCTTATTGTTCTTCTGCACTCCTTCACTGCACCACCACCACCTTTTTTTTTTTTTAACGTTTCAGTGCCATATGAGCCACATATCATAATTCCATACTGTCATTCAGTCATAGCAAGAAGAATTGTCATTACCACACTCAATTTTAGAACATTTTCCTTTCTCATTTTTATTGGTTAAATCAGCTTTAAAATGAGTTGTGTAATCACAGTATGTCCTCGTGCTCCCACCTATCATGATTTCTTAAGATGGAGCATTTATCTTTGGGAATAAAACAATAACTATATAAGAAAGATAAAAGGGGCTGAGCCCCGGTGGCGTAGTGGTTGTGCGTGGGACTGCGGCCCACTGGGGCGGAGGTTCAATTCCAGCAGTGGGGCTGGGCTTCCTACTCCCACCGCCGGAGAGCAGTGATGCCCCCCCCCCCCAAAAAAAAAAAGAAAGATAAAAGATTTAATGTAATGATTTTTCATACCCCACCCTCTTTTATTTTTTTGGCTGTTTCTGCTTGGAATTTGCTTATGAAAGCATATTAAATGCCAGATGAGGAAGTGAATCATTTTCTTTGGACGCCTTTGCCTAATTATGGATTCAATTAGAAAGGCATGTACTTTTTGTTTCTCTTCCAGTCATGGCACACTCACAGCTTAGCTAAATCCTGCCCTTGCCATCTTGTCTGCATCTGGTTTGACTGCTCTGTCCCTGCAGAGCTTGCCTCTTGGCGTATTCCCTGTGGGCCACAGAGTACGGGGCCCTGGTGGTGCGTCCTCTGGTTGGGTCTCAATGAGACTGCTAACCACAAGGTTGGCATTGAACCTGAACAGCCTCTCCTGGGGGAAATGATGATGTTGGCTGCTCCGGAAAAGATGGACCATTTCAGAATCTACATAGGTAGAAAGAGTGGCCACATGGCCAGGTTTGGCTTGGTGTTTGACTGCTTAGCACACAGATTTCTCGTCTCCATTCAAAACAGGAAGAACGTTGAAAAAAGTAGCTCTGAGTAGTTTGCGCTCTCTCTCTCTCTCTCTCTCTCTCTCTGTCTCTGTCTCTATCTCTATCTCTCATCTCCTTTTCTAGTTCTTTCTGAAAGGAAAGGCTTTAGCAAAAACCCCTGGAAGACATTCCTCTTTATCATACTGGGTCTCCTGACCAATAGGGCTTTTATGTTAAGTGGCAAGACAAATACGTAGCTTTTCTGTTTGACTCGTGGAGGTGCCCTGGAATAAGAAAGTGCTGGCTGCTTTAAATAGTTCAGTCACAGCCTTGGCATCTTTGGAGACACATTCCACCCTTGAAAGAGCCATGTTGAGTCTGCGCGATGGTGGTAGTGCACGGTGCTCACGGAGGAAGACCGCCACTTTGCACGGCCTTCCCTCTAATCCAGTCTCAGGGTGATTTCAGGATTCAAGCAACCAATGAGGCTAGCTCATCGTTCTCAAGCTCATTCATCTCAGTACTCTTTTATAGACCCTAAAAATTATTTTCAGGGCTTCAGAAGGTATATATATATATATATATGTTTCTTCATTTGAGTACTAGGACACGCTTTCATGGCACTTAAATGTATATTTTTTGGCAGTTAAATATTTTTAAGAATTCAAATTTCTGTATAGAAACTCAAGTTTACTTATTGGCATCCAGTTTTATCATTTGTTATCCTGTAGGTGACACCTTACTTTTGTTTATTGGTTGAGAAAGTGCCCGACTCACTTGTAAAAGCAAGGCTATTCTTTCTAATAAGATGTTGTTCCATTAGAGAAAAGATGTTGCTGATGGAGCTTGAAACTCAGGCGTGCACATGCTCTGATATGTAGCCCTCTGTGTGTGTGTCCCCTCTCACTGCGTAATACAGAATATCAAAAAACATGCAGTTGTTACTGCTTCACTAAGGAAATACTTTCATTGAAATCCCTAGTCGCATCCCCTTTTTTTCTGTGTACGTGGTAAGGAAGAATGCCAAGAAACTTCAGGATGATCGTGGGAAGATGCCATTATCTTTTATTTATTTAGTTTTAGAATCATTTTACTGGGGGCACGTACAATTTGTTTTATGTTTGTGTGGGCATCGCTGCCCCCCAGTGGGAGTAGGAGGCCCAGCTTTGCTCCTGGAGAGCTGCTGGATTGATTGCCAACCCTGTGGGCCGCAGTCCCGCGCACAACTACTATGCCACCGGGGCTTAGCCAATTCTTAGAGCAATTCATTCATCCATCCTTTGTGCCAAACATCCTCATTTTCAAAACATTTTCATTCTGCTTGAGCCCTTGGTATCAGCTCTTCATTTTACCCCCTCCCTCCCTCATGAACCCTGGATAATAATTTATAGATTATTGGCTTTTGATACCTTATCCCCTGGCTGGTGTCTCCCTTCATTCACTTTACTGTTGTCCATTCTCTCCTAAGGGGGTTATATGGAGGTCATGTGATCGGTTTCCCACACCTCCCACTTCCCCTCCTGGTCTCACTACTATAATTTTTGGTTCTTAGGGGTTTATCTGTCCTAGATTCTCTGTGTGTCCAGTTCTTCTCTGTACCCGTGTACATGCTCTGGTCTAGACAGATTTGTAATGTAGAATTGGATCACGCTTAGTAGAGAGGAGGACACATTAAATAGCTAGAGGCAAGTTGTATGTTTCATCATTCCTACAGTGCAACTTGACTGGCTCATCTCTTTCCGGCAAGCCTTATGTAGGGGGATATCCAGTTGCTTACAGATGGATCTGGCTCTCCACACTGCACGTTACCTCATTATTTTTCTTTGATGTTTGATATCTGATCCTGTTGACACCTCATGATCACACAGGCTGGTGGACTTCCATGTGGATTCTGTTGCTTCTCAGCTAGATGGCCACTTGTTTAAGACCCCAGATGCTGTATCTCTGGATAGCTGGGCACCATCAGCCTTCATCATCAACATTTGCTTATGCACTCACTTTGTCTTCAGCAATTGTGACGGGAAAATAAACATAATCGCATACCAGGTTAATAGAACAAAATGTTCTGAGTTGATGGAGTACTTGAATGGAGGTCAAACCTACAAATACAAGTACATAGTCAATTTTCCTATTGTCATCTATAAATATATTTACATTGTTCATATCTGTATTTAGGTCTGTAAAAAATGTCCTTTGCCTCCTAATTCTTTTCTCTATTTCCCTTTTCTTTCCTTTTTTCCCATTGTCATTTTGAGCCTTCATTTGGGTTTCAGTAATTCTTCTGAGTTACGTTGCCCTTGATCACGCCCTACCAGACCTCCTATATCCTCCTCCCCATTGATTTTTAGAGCATTTGTTCCCTTGTTTGGTTCCCTAGGTTTGTTAACACCCACTTCCTTTTCTCCTCCTCCCCCTCTCTTATGTCCCTCCTAGAACCATCAGTCCCGTTTTTTCTCCCTCAGGTTGTATATCTGGCCTGCATATCTTGTATATCTTATCCCTGCAGAGACCATAGTATGCACAAAAAATACGACAGAGCAAAAGAAAGCAACGTACGAAAATAACAATGACACACACACACAGAGACAAACCTGTAAATAGTTCAAGGTCTGTTTGTTGACCTGTAGGCTAGAAAACACATCTGGCCTCAACCCTCCTGAAGGCCTTCATCCCAGTCATCCCACGTGGGCCCCAGACCACGCTGAGGTACACCAACGGACCAGGGGCGTATCCGATTCAGTATTACTGAGATTGGACTCCCTCAAATTCCACAATTTGTATTCCGTAAACATGTTTTTAAGTGGTTTGTTAACTCTCTCTCTCTCTCTCCCCCTTTAAAATTTTCATTATAGTTCATGTTTCTGCTCCTTGATCTCTTTTGTGTTTATATTTTCTAAATCTGATTTTAAACAACTTTTATGTTTAAGTCCTACCTCTCCATTCCCTAGCAGTGACATCCAAAGAGCTTCTTTTCTGACTCTACGCCCTACACGCACACACACACACACACACACACACTTCCTGTAGTTGCATCTGACATTGGCATGAATTAGAAATGAATTGTGTGCTCTGGTGGGAATTGGCCTTGCTTTCGGGTTGTTGTTTTGACTCTTGGCCCTGAGGAGACATTTCGTCGTTCGTCACTGCCTGGAGTTACAGCCTTAGGACGAGCGCTTTTTCTTGTTATGCATCTTTCCCATTTAAGATTGGTGGATAGTAAATACAGAATGAGGTAAGAGAGACCTGAGCTCTTGTTTACTCTGAACATAGCCAAGGAAAGCACGATACCCTTTCACAATAGTACATTTCCCCCCCTGCAGGTGGATTCTACACAGTACTTGACTTTTCTTTAAAATCATGTAGTTGGATCAACAGATGTTGTCTACAGGTACACAAAGAGAAATAAAAGGTTCCTTAACACCATTGTTCATTACATGCGTCTGCTATTTATATAGATACGTAGTAGTAATTAATAGCTTTAAGAATGTCAGATGGGGCTGAGCCCCGGTGGCGCAGTGGTTGTGCGCGGGACTGCGGCCCACTGGGATGGAGGTTCAATTCCAGCAGTGGGGCTGGGCCTCCTACTCCCACCACCGGAGAGCAGTGATGCCAAAAAAAAAAAAAAAACAATGTCAGATGGCCACATAGCGTAACTATGTGGTTTGCTTTACTCGCAGAACTGCTATTGGTTGGATCTGTGAGGATAAACTGCAAGACAAAGTAAAAATTAAAAAATGAAAAAAAAGTCAGATGAATTTTGAATAGGGGCATGAGGGGAATTTGAGAAAAAAAATTTTTGAATGGATTACTAAAAGCTAATGTAATTTCCCTCTAAGAAAATAGCAAGTCATTGATGCATTTTATTAGACAGTTTCATATACTGTTTCCCAAATAGCCCTCTTTTTGAGACCACTAACAATATGTTGTAAGTGTTCTACAAAGCCTTAATTTGGGGGCAGCATGCTGCTAGTGAATTATCTTTGATAGTGCTCGGTTTATTCTGTTTAGGGGCTTAAATTTTAGATATTATAACATTTAAATTTTATGAGTCATGTGGGATCTATATGTTAAATGTGAATATAGTTTTTGAAAAAGATTTATTTGGGCTGAGCCCCGGTGGCGTAGTGGTTGTGCGCGGGACTGCGGCCCACTGGGATGGAGGTTCGATTCCGGCTCCCAGGAGCAAAGGCTGGGCCTCCTACTCCCACCACCAGGGCAGTGATGCCTAAGAAAAAATGATTTATTTGATTAAGGATAATGTAAAGTTCTATAATTAGCTTTTTTTAGCATATAAATTGCTTAAGTTCAAGGTTTAAAGACTTGTAAAACCAAAAGTTCTTGTGAAATTGAGTGTGAGGAGTTGCAGCCTCTTGATCGGACCCGTATTTGACCTGCGACCAAAAAGGCCAACGCAGGCCTTGTAGCACTTTGTAACGCAGGGACAGAGTCAGGTCACCCTGCAAAAGGGCTGTCTGGCCCCTGTGTTGCCTGGTGCTGGCGAGGGCTTGGATGCCAGCGAGCTGCTCGGGAGGTTAGGTCAGGACCAGCCACAGGGTCCGCAGTTGAAGGCCAGCAGCTGCTCTACAGAGGAATGGCGAGCCTTCCTGCCCTACAGAGAGATGTCGTCGGAGAGTCCTGCCGGAGCACTGAGTCTGCGCATTGGGCTGCGAACCACAAGGCCTGCAGCTTGAAGCCGCCGTCTGCTACTGCTTGACAACTCTTCTCAGTCACCTCCGGTCTGACTGGTCATTCATTGATTATGTTCCACTTAAAGAACGCCTTCTCTTACCTGTGTTTACATGGTACCATCACAAGCAACTCGGACTGAAGGATACCAGGCTTAGACCTTCATTTTTTGCTCACTTGTGATCTTTTTTTCAGATACGAACTTGGTTTTGTTTTTTTCATCACTGCCCTCTGGTGGTCGTGGGCGCTACCCAGCCTTGCTGCTGCTGGATTTGAACCGCCAAGCCCGTGGGCCGCAGTCCCGCACTCAACCAGTACGCCACCCAGGCTCAGCCCATAACTTGGGGTTTTATGTCTCAGTTATAGCCCGTGCTCCACCTTTATTCTGCATAAATGGTGTTGAGCTTTTTTTTTTTTTCCTAGCCGAAGAAATCAGAAGGAAAAACTGACTTGATAAGTTTATTGGAAGAGATGATGGTAGGGCATGCCAGGGCCATCTCCACTCCTCGTCAGGAACTTGGGACAGGAGCCCAGGAGCTGTCCAAAGCCACTGGAGGTTGGCCTTGCACATGCAGTCGCTGGTTTGGATTTTGAGGAATCTACCAGTCCTCTGAGAAGGAAAGTCTGTAGCAACAGTTGGAATGCTGGATTAAGAATGTAGTAACCGGGGATGAACCGTGGTGGCACAGTGGTTGAGTGCGGGACTGCTGCCCACTGGGTTGGTGGTTCAAATCCAACAGCAGCTTTCCAGGAGCAAGGCTGGGCCTCAGTGATGCGCGCACCCCCCCCCCACCAAAAAAAAAAAAAAAAGAATGTAGTCAGCCACACAAGCTGCTCACTGTAGTACTTAAGTGCGAACCGGGCTGTGGAGCAGGATTTTTTTTTCCCCTTTGTGGGGGATATGTTTTGTGCATTGTAGACTGTCTGACAGCACCAGTGTCCCTGTGTTGTATACAACAGAGTCGACCTCTGCCTGCCCCTGTGGCATTGGCTGTGGTTGGGTTAGCTGCTGTGTCAGTCCCGCTTGTTGAGGGTCTTCCTCTTTTTCACTGACCCTCTCCTTTTTCACTGATCCTCTCCTTCCAGTTCCACCACCTTCAGATAACATGCTTAAAATACATAAGATAATGTCCATGGTATTTTCAATATTTAAGAAAAAGAGTTCTGCTTTCTTTAACAGGACTGTAATTTAAAGGCTTTAGTCCTCTGCTCGTTCATTCCTTATTCACGGTTTAGCTTTTACATGTATCTGAGGCCATGGAAAGTACCAGCTAGCTGAGTCTTCGGTGAGGTCTGACTTCTTCTCTTGCAGCAGACTGGCCCAGTGCCACCCGGTATGTGTGCTTGGGACTGCTGGTTCTGCGCACGTGGCCTTGCTCAGCACCACACGTGTCTGGCATTTCTCCACCATTCTGTTCCTCTCCCAGGAGACCTCTTTTACTCTTCTTTTAGGATGCTTCTGGATCTGCTCCAAAAATTGCCACTTTTTGGGGGGGGGGGGGGGGGCGGGCGGGCATCACTGCTCTCCGGCGGTGGGAGTAGGAGGCCCAGCCCCACTGCTGGCATTGAACCTCCGTCCCAGTGGGCCGCAGTCCCGTGCACAACCACTACACCACCGGGGCACAGCCCAAATTGCCACTTTTAAAATGAGAATTTGCATGTTTGTAAATTCTGTAATCAATTTCTTCAAAATTCAGCTAAGGTGTTTTTTTAATGGAGATTTCGTTGGACTAGAAATTCATTTTGGATACAGTTTCCATCTCAACATTGAGACTTTTAAGGTATGAGCAGACACCATCTCTTCGATTACATTGGTCTGCACTTTTTCTTCAAGGAACTCCTTGGGTGTCCGGAGTTAGGTCTGCTGCCACAAGGTCAGTGGTGTGGGATGACTCACCAGCCTCAGGAGAGATATGAGACTTCTGTGCGTAAAAATGTGCAGTCTTAGGGGCTCAAGTAGAAAAGCAGGTGTTTTGAGAATGATTAGGGAAACACTTGTACAAAAGTGCCCAGGCACAATGAATGGATATATGAATCTATTAAAGTTTTCATGCAATTTAAAAGAAAGTACAATCTTTTTTTTTTTTGTTTTTTGGGCATCACTTCTCTCCGGTGGTGGGAGTAGGAGGCCCAGCCCCACTGCTGGAATTGAACCTCTGTCCCAGTGGGCCGCAGTCCCATGCACAACCACTACGCCACCGGGGCTCAGCCCGAAAGTACAGTCTTATAAACACATGAGGCATGTATACTCTGCCCTGTGGGGCCACAATGAGTCTATTAAAGTTTTCATGCAATTTAAAATATTTCCCGGCTAATAATCCAGAAATACAGGTGAGGTTCTGTTTTTCTACTCTGAAACCTTTAAGCTTTTCCTCCTCTGAAACATTTTTTCAGGGATCTTATATATAGCCAACTGTGCCTGTGGAAAAGGACCTTTTTCGTTCCTTCCATGATGAAAACCTTGTGGTGATTCTTCTTGCTTGATCAAGAGCTTAGTATAAGAAGAGCCACCACATCTGTCTGTCTGCTCAGATGCAGTATTCCCTGTTAATGTGACACGAAGTCTTGGTGGGTGGTACATTGGCTGACTGCTCAGCTGCCAGTTCAGTTAGAATCCCTCTCCCCTTTGGAGCAGAAAGACGTGACATTCTGCTTCCTTAGAAATGTATAGCTCAGGGCTGAGCCCTGGTGGCGGCGTAGTGGTTGTGCGCAGGACTGCGGCCCACTGGGATGGTGGTTCAATTCCGGCTCCAAGGAGCAAAGGCTGGGCCTCCTACTCCCACCACCTGAGGGCAGTGATACATTTAAAAAAAAAAGGTATAGCTCAGCATACCCTATGGGGCAGCTGTCAACTTTGCTCTAAGGGTCACTGATTCTGAATCAATCCACTCAGCACCACCTAGTCCATGCCGATGCACTGTGACCTTATCGAAGACAAAGGCAAGCTGCCTCTGGGTTTCCAAAACTACTGCTTTCTGGGAGTAGAAGGCCCGTCCTCTGCAGACAGCCAGAGGTTTCCAACTGCTGGCCATGCTGTTCATAGCCTGACTCATAATCGCCACCCCCTCAGCGCCCCTTCCCCAAAAGAAAGACAAGCTGGCTGAACAACTAGTCACTGCCCTCTGAGGTTACTGCTCGCATACTCATTGTTACCTGACAGTACCTGTCCAAATTTTCATTTTGCTCTGTTTCATTTTAGGCCCTGGAGATGTACAAGGATGATTGGAACAAGGTGTCCGAACACGTTGGAAGTCGGACTCAGGACGAATGCATCCTCCACTTTTTGAGACTTCCAATTGAAGACCCCTACCTGGAAAATTCCGATGCCTCCCTTGGGCCTCTGGCCTACCAACCTGTCCCCTTCAGTCAGTCGGGAAACCCAGTCATGAGCACTGTGGCTTTCCTGGCTTCTGTGGTGGACCCAAGAGTGGCGTCTGCTGCTGCGAAAGCAGCTCTGGGTATGGACGTGCCTAAGCCTGTTCTGTAGCAGAGAGCTTCCTCAGATCAGACCTTAACCTCCTGCTCTATACTAAAATGACCTCTGGTTTAAAAGTGATTAGTTGGGCTGAGCCCCGGTGGCATAGTGGTTGTGCGCAGGACTGCGGCCCACTGGGACGGAGGTTCAATTCCAGCAGTGGGGCTGGGCCTCCTACTCCCCCCCCCCCCCCAAAGAAAAGTGATTACTTGGCCGATAAATTTACTTTTCTTCCATAATTAACAAAATATTTGGAAAGCACCCCTTTAAAGGTACTATGTGCTATTTCAAATTACTCAAGCATCTTAAACACTTAAATTTGAATAATTGAGATCATTGAAAACACAGTATTTTCATGGTATATTTTTATGATTAGTATTTAATTTTTAAAATTTTTTGCATCACTGCCCTGGTGGGAGTTGGAAGCCCAGTCTAGCTACTGAAGAGCTGCTGATGAATTTGAACTGCCAACTCTGTGGGCTGCAGCCCCGCACACAACCACTATGCCACTGGGGCTCAGCTTAATATTTAATTTTTAAAGTATATTCTCTAGCCATAGGATTTCCTGGTGTTTACAGGACTTTTTCTTAGCTTTCAAGAAACCCTTAAAAATCACTGCTATTAGGTAAATTCCAGTTGACAGCGACACTCTAGGCTAGAATGGAACCACCCCTGTTGGTGCTGAGATTAACTCCTTGTGAGACTAGAACGCCTCCTCTTTCTCCTGCCTTGTGGTTCGCTGCCCAATGCATAACCATTCTGCTCACCTTTCATTTTTCATGATCTTCTTTCTATCCTGTACATAATTAGATAAAATTTGGCCAATGATTTTTTTTTTTAACTTTTTTTTGTTTGTTTTTGGGGCATCACTGCCCTCAGGTGGTGGGAGTAGGAGGCCCAGCCTTTGCCCCATGTTGCTGGAATCGAACCTCCATCCCAGTGGGCCGCAGTCCCGCGCACAACCACTACGCCACTGGGGCTCAGCCCTTGGCCAATGATTTTTGAGTATTACAAAATATTACAGACTCTGCTTATTTATAACAATATTGTGACATGTACTATAAAACCTATAGTTTCATTACTACATCGGAAGATGTCATTTGGATCTCTCATTTTGCTAATACAGGGACAAAGTCCCAGAAATAGCTACACCCAAAACACAAATGGTGCTTCAGATTTCCTGGTGGTCCTTATTTTGCATGAAGTGCTGGTGCCAAACCAAGTCACTGTTCTCTCTCTCTCTTTGTGAACAGAGGAATTTTCTCGTGTCCGGGAAGAGGTTCCATTAGAACTGGTTGAAGCGCATGTCAAAAAAGTGCAAGAAGCTGCACGAGCCTCTGGGAAAGTGGATCCCACCTATGGCCTGGAGAGCAGTTGTATCGCGGGAACGGGTCCTGACGAGCCGGAGAAGCTAGGCGAGTCCCGGGCCTCTCAGCTTCCTGAAATATGTCATGGGTTTGATTGCGATGACCAGCTGTGTTACATCAGAATGCCAATGTTAAGCAAAACTTTGTGCTTATTTTAATCAATGTTTTGCCCAGCGCCTTTTCACCACTCCCCCTCCCCCCTTTATGAGGAACTGCCAGCCATCTTTCCATGTTGGGTGCACCAGTTTTACGCTTTCCCAGCCAGCAGTTCCCCCTGGCCAACTGTTGGTAAGCTTCCGTTTGTAGGTGGCTCATTCTGGTAGGTGCGACATACTACATTGTTCTGATTCATGCTTCGAAGGGACTCAGGAGTTGGGCGTCATTTTCATGTACCTACCGATCAAATTTTATGTCCTAGGTTGTCTTACGTATCCTGTGTCTTGTTCTCTCTTCATGATGTGCACGTGCATTTTAGATGCACACATAAGAAAGTTTCAAAAAGGTTTCATTTTTCCATCAACTTTTAAGTTTTTTTTTTAAGGTTTCAGGATATAATATTATTAACATTCCTCTGGGGCTGAGCCCTGGTGGCATAAGTGGTTGAGTGTGGGACTGCGGCCGGCGGGCTTGGCGGTTCAAATCCAGCGGCGGCTCTCAGAAGCAGCACCGGGTAGCGCCCTGGACCACCAGAGGCAGTGATGCCCAAACAAACAAACAAAACATTCCTCTGGAAAAATACTCTTATTCTCCCCTCCACCCCCGTGAACTTTTTGAAGCCCCCTCGTGTTTATGTGTAAAAATGTGCTCAACTTTTGAACACGAATGTGATAAAGTGATATTCTAGGCACGTAAAGGGCTAGATTGTTTTTGGAGTCCAGGAATTCTAAAACATCATGTGTAAAATCTAAGGATTTGGACAACTTGATAGGACGTTGGTCAAGGGGCTTATATCATGAAGGGTGGAAGTCTTGTCGCTGCTGTCTTTGAAGGGCTTCATATGAAGGGCCCATTTCAGCTTCATTTCAAGAGTCACTGAAATACTGGTTCATAGATCTGAGCAGCCCCTAATGGCTACTTAATCTCGTAAGGCTTTGCTGCAGCTGGTTTGGATTGAAATGGCTTAGTCTGATAGTTCATGTGTACTTTTAGGGATATTTGTCATGAAATCTATGAGAACTGGGACTTAACAGACCGCCTTGTTTTTGTAGGTCTCAACAGTTCCCACTGTTTTCAGGGTACTGTCTTTCCTCTTTCCCACTTTCCTCCTCTTTCAGATGTCCACTCACACGTGTATGGCTTTCCCAGGATTTATTGTGTACTGCCAGTGTCTGATTTTTGAGGACTATTGTATCAAACTAGCCTTTTAAGTACTTGACATACTCATATACTTGTTGCTTTAGCAGTAGATTGTCATTGCTTGATAGAATGGATGTGTAGATTGTTATAATAGATGTAAGAGCCCCCAGTAAAGTGTTTTATTGAACATACAGTTCTTTTAATAACTGAAACTATATTTGTGCTAAGATACATGCATGGAAAAATATGTTGGAGATAGGAAAACAAAAGCAAACTGTGTAGGAGCAATGTATATAGGAAGTGGTGCTATAAACTTAGCAGACAAAAGACGCACTGCCATTGAGCTGATGCATACTTAACTCTGCCCCATAGGAAGAACTTTCTATAAGAGAACTTTCTGTAAGAGAACTTTCCTGTGATTTCCAAGACTCTAATGCTTTACAGGAGTAGAAAACAAAATCCCTGCCATTGAGTCCGTGTCACATCATACACACCCATCAGTTTCCAAGAGGGAAACCCTTCATGGGAAAGATCATCTTCTATTTCTAATAATGTGCCCTTCTTACTGCCTTTATTCACTAATAAATCCATTTGTTGACTTTATTTTGACTCTTACAGTTGTCTGCATGTCAGGATAGACCTGTACCTCCAGTTAATTAATGATCAAATTCATACTCTGGTCAGTGATATTTGAGATCTTGAAAACTTGTGAATGGGCATCTAAGAAGCCATCAGAAGATCCAAAGAGAAATGTTTGCTCAGGGCTAAATGACAGAAGGCAAAAAAAGATAAATGGAAACAGGAAACATTGGATGGAAGCGGTCACATGGCCATCAGTGTCATAAAACTCAGCACATGTGAATTCTTAGGTAGAACACTGATTTTTTCAGTATATTTAACCCAATTCACAATGTTAAAAAATTAGAGATCTTCATACTAATGGTTTCAATGGCCTTTGATTGTTCTTAAATCTACAAAGGACCTTCAAAGGGTTTGTGGAAAATTCATTATCTTTTAATTTTGCTTTTCCATGAACTTTTTTTTTTGTGGTCATCACTGCCTGTGGTGGTCATGGGCACTACCCAGCCGCCGCTGGATTTGAACTGCCAAGCCTGCGGGCTGCAGTTCCGCACTCAACCACTTACGCCACCGGGGCTCAGCCCTTTCCATGAACTTTTTGAAGATCCTTTGTAATATTTGTATTGAGAGTTAATACTATTTCCCTTTAACTTAGGGGGGGGAGGACCTTTTCAAAAAAAATTTTTTTAATCTTTTTATTGGGGGCTCGTACAAGTATTCACACAATCCATACATCCATCCATTTTGTCAAGAACAGAGGTACATTCTCCAAACATTTTCTTTCCACTTGAGCCCTTGGTAGCAGCTCCTGGTTTTGTTGTCCTCCTAACCTGCCCCATCTCCTCAGGAACCCTTGCTAATTTAAAAGCTGTTATTTTGTCATGCTTATACTGTCCGACATTTACTTTCACCCACTTTTCTGTTGTCTGTTCCCCAGGGAGGGGTTTTATGTAGATCCTTTTGATCGTCCCCCCCTTTCTGCCCCATGTTGCCTCCTCCCCCCAGGGTCCTCACTCTCACCACTGGTCATGAGGGTTCCATCTGTCCTGGATTCCCTGTGTTTCCAGTTCCTGTCTGTACATCCTCTGGTCTAGCCGGATTTGTCAGGTGGAATTGGAGTCATGATAGTTTTGGGGGAGAGCATTAAAAAACTAGAGGAAAGTTGTATATGGGTCAGTGAGGGATATTATGTGTCATAATGGGGCTGGCTACGTGGTCTTCCCTGTGGCTTGGCTGCTCTGAGCAGGAATACCATCCTCAAGGTGGGCCAGCATGTGTGCTCCACTCTCTCCCTCCTCCTTCACTTGCCCCGTGTGCTCTGCTTGGACATGTCCCTTATCCTGAGCCGCAGCTTCAGTGCTGTCCTGTGAAGTAAATTCTTCTGGGGGAGGGGCGGCTGTCCACATAGTTGGGATTGAGGTCGGCCCCTCACACTTCTGCTGGTCCTGAGCTTCATGCCTCTAGGTTGCATTCACATCTTGGAAATCCACACAGAAGTCTAGTCCCTCTTTCCTGTGGAGATGTAAAAAAGACCCTCTCCTTGGGTAGTTTAGGGCCCTGTTACTCCACTACCCATTTCTCATCCCAACCACACCTCCCCTTTTTACTTGGCGACCTTATGTATCCCTGGATTTAGTCTGTCCCCTACCTAGACTTCACCACAGGAATGTTTGTATATAGTAGCTTTTTCCCTATGCCCATTTTGCATGTTTTTTTTTCAAGCTTACCTCAATAGATTCAGGTCGTACTTGTCCTTTTGTACTTGGCTTATTTCACTTAGCATAAAATCCTCAAGTTTTTCCCATGTGGTCATGCTCTTCATGTGTTTACTGCTTCATGTGTTTACTGTTCTTCATGTGTTATGCGTAGTATTCCGTTACATGTATGTACCATAGTTTTTTTTTTAATAAGGCATCACTGCCCTCAGGTGGTGGGAGTAGGAGGCCCAGCCTTTGCTCCTGGGAGCCGGAATTGAACCTCCATCCCAGTGGGCCGCAGTCCCGCGCACAACCACTACGCCCCCGGGGCTCAGCCGTACCATAGCTTTTTAATCCTTTCGTCTGTTGATGGAGATATGAATAGTTTCCAACTCCTTGCAGTTATGAACTCTTCCACAATGAACATTGGAGCACAATGTCTAGCCATAGTTATTTCTTCCCTCTTCTTCGTATATGCACAGGGGGGGGGGGGTACTGGGTCATATGGTATCTCAATTTCGATCTGTTTCAGATATTGCCAAACTGATTTCTGTAGTGGCTGTATATACCTCCAAGCCCACCAGCAGTGGATGAGAGTTCCTATCTCACCACAGCGCATCCAACACTTGTTGCTTTCTAGTTTGTGAATTGGGCTATGTTTGAGGGTGTTAGGTGGTATCTCAATGTTGCTTTAATTTGCATCTTTTTTCTTTTCTTTCTTTCTTTCTTTTTTTTTTTTTGCATCACTGCCCTCTTGGTGGTCGTAGGTGGCCCAGTCTTGCTCCTGGAGAGCTGCTGCTGGATTTGAACCACCAACCCAGTGAGCCATAGTCCCGCACATAATCACTGTGCCACCGGGGCTCAGCCCAATTTGCATATTTCTTAAGTCTAATGATCTCGAACAATTTCTCGTATGTTTATTGGCCATTCAGATTTCTGTCCCTATTAAACTTCTGTTCAGGTCCTTTGCCCACCTCCTCAGTGAATGTTTAGGTTTTTTTTTTCATTTTGGAAGCTATCAGGGTACTGTAGATTTTAGTAATACGGCCTTTCTCTGATATGTTATTGCTAAAGATGTTTTCCTGGTCCATGGGCTCTCTTATTGCTCTTGGTGAAGTCTTCTAATGTACACAGGTGTTTTATCTTCAGTGTATCCCAGTTGTCAATTTGTCCTCCTTTGTGTTTGTGTCATATCTCCTCTATCATTTCACCCCTTTTCTATATTGTTTGCCTCATTTCTTGTATGACTCCAAGCAGCGTTCTGAATGGATTTTTTTCTTTGGAAGATCACTGTGCTGCTTCTGTGCACATTGTTAGGGTCAGAACATCTTCTGCCTTTGCATTTTGTTTTTCCTGTTTTTTCATTGAGATTGTTGGGACCGATTGCTGTTTGCGTTACAATCTTTTATAGGTGTAAAGTGCCGTTTTCCAGGGAGTCGAAGAGCACTGGCTCTCTGGGATTCTCGTAGCAATGCTTCTTGGGACTCCCTCAAGCTAACATCCCTGTGGAATATGTGTAATACTTTATCCTCCTGTGACCTCACTCTTTCCCTAGTCAATCAGTATTCTGTTATTTGGCGGCCAAGTTGGATGGTCCTGCTTGTGTGGTTGTGGACCCACAAGGATAGTGCTGTGCTGGGTGATCTCATGAGAAGTCCTGATAGTGTGGGCCTTTTCAAATTTTATGGAATCAGTTGTCCGTTTTAATTTTTCCATCAATATTTAAAACAATCTTATCTCAAATAGATGTATGTTAAGGATGTTCCAATATTTTCATTGGAAAATGCAGCAATTCTTTGGGCAAAAATTTTAGAATAACAAAATTATCTGGTTACCTAATTTGCTTATATTCTTTTTACTGGACGCTGTTGAGAGCGCACACGTTACACCCCTTAGTACCGAAGCCTTTTTGCCTCCTTTCTGGTTTCTCCCTTCTCTTTCTCTCCTAATAGTCGTGACCTCGGACTTGCATGCACCCTCCACCCTTATGCCTTCTCATCTCCTTTGCTTGAAGAATCTCGCTGGATACTTAAAGCATTGTTAGCACCTCGAGGAGACTGTCGTCAGTCATGTGTTTCTCCAGCACGTGCCTTGCTCGTGCTCGATGGACTTGTTGGCTTTACTTCGCCACCCAGAAAGCACCACTCTGGGGGTTCAGTATTTTTCTAGAGCTGACTCAAAATAGGAGTTGGCTTTCAAAAGGTTACACAAAATGGAATTAAAAGATAATTGAAACTTTTCACAAACTTTTCCAAACCCCTTCGTGTACTTTTTGTATATTAAAGTAATGATAAATTGTCTTTAGCTTTTGCCTTTTACCTTTTTGGGTGCTATACAGAAAGTTGGAAATCCTGAATGAGTGGCTACGGAAATGTTCACATTTGAAGACACTCATACGAACACCCTGCCAACATCCCACGAGCCCTCAGTGGTTCCTCTCTGCCCTCAGTCACTCACTGTTCACCTTTTCTCTGATTCCTAAGTCATCCTTTCTCTGGGTGTGTTCGTTTACACTTGACTTCTCTTGTAAACCAGGTGGTTGTGCTACCCATTTCTATTTCTGTGGGTGGTTATACTTCAGACCCTGATGACTGACTGTATAATACCGTAGACACATACACGGCACAGCCAGATTGGATTACTTATTTCTGTTCTTTTACTTCTAGAAGGGGCTGAAGAGGAAAAAATGGAAACAGACACTGATGGTCAGCAAGCTGAAAAGGTGAAGCGTATCTGTTTGAATCGCCCATAGTAGGAAACCCACAGCTAACATAGCTTTCAAAGCACAATGGTTTGGTGTGGGTTGAATTTTATTGCTTCCCCCAGATTGTTTGAGTCCCTCTCAAGGCACTGTAACTGGTGCTCCATCAGCTGCTTAACCGTGCCTTCTTCGAGGTATCGTTCTCCCAGGGCAAAAGCAGGGCATTTTATGTTTGTTGGGTTGTCAGTTTGCAGTTCCTACAAAGAAGTTCCATATGTTCGACCAGAGAGAGCTACAAAAAGAGTAAGGGGTTTCCTCCTAGGAGCACTCACAGGCTGCAGGAGAACAGAAGACTATCAAGCAAAGGCTTCATGCGATGGCAACTTTTGAGTGGAATTTTACCGACTGGCAGAGCTTGTAATGGAGGAGAGAGTGAAACATTCCAACTCGCTGGAGATGGAGACAATAACTTGTTTCTGTTGGTGTGTGAAAGACATCAAAGTGGCCAGTGTTTTTGTAACCTGATTTCCATGTCATAGACATACTAGATAGTAAAATAGACTAGTTAAAATGGCACTTGACCTGCCACCTTACCTGGATCTGGGTCCAGTTGAACAATCACTTGTCTATTTATTTAGTAAGTCGTAATAATAATTCAGTAGACATTCTTTTGACAATTGGAAATTTGGAGCTTAGAGCAGAGGATGCAGAGCGAACAGGGACTGTGCAAATATACATTATCTGGGAGCAGCCATTTTTAAAATGGTGAAACATTTTTATCTGATTTTATTCATTTTTTTTTAAGATTTGTTCCACAAGGCACTTCTGAACGTAGTCCACTTCTTGCCAATAATAAGGGAACCATTATTTTATTTTTTGTAATAAATATTTTAAGAACATTTTAAAAGATCACTTTATTCATTATGTCAAGCACATTTGTACATTTGTTGCCGTCATTCTCAAAACATCTACTTTCAGAATTTTTTTCTTTCTATTTGAACCCTTACTAATAACACATTTTAACTCCCTGTTGTCTACACTTGTGTCCCTTTCAGACAGAGAACAAAAGTGAAAATGAAATGAGCGACAGTGACAAAGCACATGATGGAGAAAATGAAAAGAACAGTGAGAAGGAGCAGGATAATGATGTCAGTGACGACATTAAGTCAGGTAACTTGAGGGAGCTGTGAAAGTCTTAGAGAATTGTGAGCAGTGTCACCGGATGGGGTTACATTTGCTGGGAGTTTAGAGGGTGTCTCTTAATGCAACAATAAATGTTAGTGCGTAACTGTAAAAGTCGGTTGCAGTGCTAAGCCAGTGTTTCTGGGCTTCCTTTTCAGTCCTGTGTAGATGAACGTGTTACTCACCATGCTGATTGTCACCACAGACATGAATGATATTTTTAGTGTCTATTGTACACCATGTGGGCTTTGTTCAGCAGGCCTTCAGGAGTGAAGTACTCTGTTCTTCGTGTCTGACTTCCTCCCCCCCTGAGTGCTCCCCAGAACACTGCATTGACGGGTCCAAGTACTCTTGGCTCTGAGGGCTTAGTTCCCCTGGCTTTTCTTTTCCCTCCACGAGGACTCTGTACGGAGTTTAGAGAAAGGAAGCACAGAGGGCCATTTGGAAAACCCACCCCAAACAGAAGCTGACTTAAACACATAAGAACGGTTCCGGAAAATCTTAACATTAAGAAGAACAAGGCACTGACAGCCTCGCTCCTAGTTTGTCCTGTTGCCGAGGTGGGACCCGACATGGGTTACTGAGGCGGGATGTGCTGCTGACGAAGGTTTCTGGGTTTTTCAGAAGCAAAGGAGGCCGAGGAGAACAAAGAGCTTACTGAATCATGTACAGAGAGAGAGAGCCCTGTGGGGAAGAGGAAAGTCGGACACGAAATTTCTGAAGGAAACGTAGCCACAGCCGCAGCAGCTGCCCTTGCCTCCGCTGCAACCAAAGCCAAGGTTTGTCCCCCGCCCTCCCAATAGCCCTCTTAGAGTGCCCGCTTACGCTGTGAATGGTCAGATTGTGTTTAGGTAATTGGGAACATTTGTGGAAAGAAACTTGCACCCAGGCAGCATTGCCTGTTGGCATGAATGGCAGTTCTAGGTTGGGAAATCCGCAGGCAGGAAGAGAGCGGGGGGAATGGTAGATCCTGTCCTAACAAGGGACCTTCTTCAATGGCTTCATTGTGTCATTTGGCCTCGGGAAGACTGCAAAGCTTGAAGGCCAATTTAGGTTCTTAGGGGCACTAATTGTCTTTTTTTTTTTTTTTTTTAATCTGCATGCAGAGTTTATCTTGCACTTAAAGTCCAGTAATTTCTACCAGATTGAAATATTTATGATTTTTAAGATGAAAATTTGCTTCCTTATAAAGATAACTTCACTCTTCTCTTTGAGGCTGAAGGGAAAGAGAGGGAACCTAAAATAGCTCACTCGCTTGCTCTCCTTGAATTTGCCAGCTTTCTTGTGGGTGGCTTTCTCTATTTATAACATGGTATCGACTGCACAGCATATTTAAGAAGACAAGATAATGTTATTTCCCTGCTTTGTGTTAAATTTGCCTTATAAAACATTTCAGACATGAATGTATGATGATGGGGTGGGAGGGCAACGGGGTGGTTGTTTTTCTTTATATTGTTTAAATTCACTGTTTTAGGTGAATGTTTACATAGCAAATTAGGTTTCAACTTGATTTTTATGTAGCTTGTTCCCTGACATTGGTTACAGTTTTCTCAAGGTGTCCACAGTGTTGCACTCATTCCTTTTGCCGTTTTGTTTTCTTGTTGTTGTCACTTAGTTTCCCTGCCCTTCCTAAGCTTTCTGACCTTTGTTTAAGGTAACAGTTAACCACTTCATCTCCTGCCCTTGATTACTTAGGGGAGCTCGCTGGGTGATAATGTTCTAATTTAAAGGCCAGTCGGTCGTTTGGATGAAGGTGACCACCAAGAGTAGCTTCAATTGCAAGTTCAAAGAGTATCGTGGGAAGAGTCTCAAGGGATCTTCTCATTCTGTTGGTCCCGTAGAAGCTGAATTTTCTGTTTTGGCACTTCTGTGTGGGGTCTTCTATTTTGTCCTTGATGATAGCTGGCTACCACCTCGTTTTTCTGGTCTCACGAGGTGAGGCCGTAGCTTTCCAAATGTATTGGCAATGAATAAAGTGTCGGTGTCCTCTTTTGCAGCCCCCGCCTCTCCCCTTCCCCCCGATCTTTTCAGTATCACCCCCTTTAGGAGACATTGATGTAGGCGATCAGTTCTGTGGACGAGTTTTCTCCTTGAATCTTTGCTTTCCATTATGTGACGTTTAAGAGCCCTCTCAGCCTTCTCTCTTCTGTCAGAGCAGTCCTCCTCCTTTTGTCTTGAACTGGTGCCGTTAGAACTTGATTTTGATGACCTGCTAAAGATATTCTTTCCTAGACTTCAATTCCTGCCGTCATTCAATTGCTGTGAATTATAGCTTCAAGCATCATTCAAACAGACCCATTTATGAACCAGTGTAGTCCATAAGACTATTTTGAGTATTCACCATTTGACAGAGGTGAGAACGAGGGGAGGTCTTTTTTCAGGCTTCCTGGATAGGATCAGTGCATTTAGTCTTCCCCAAACAGATACCGAACTGGTTGCTATTATTACAGTAGCTTTAGATTTTTTTGCATTTGTCCATATTTTCTAAAGATATCACCTGATCTCTAAAGGACTTCTCAATTTTAGGTATTCCCTCTACCCTAGTAACCTCCATCTTAGTTTTTGTTTTTTTTTTAACCTAAGTGAGTGCTGTCGTACCTTCCAGTTACACTCATATTTTACATCTATGTGCTGTCAAGTTTGGTTTGGGGCATCGCCTAGTCTCTGTGTCATTTCAAGTCTTATTTCCTGATTGATAACTATTGTGGGGTCTTAACCTTGTTTCAGTTGTCTTCTCACGGTATAGATGAGGCACCAGCAGCCATATGACCTTTAGCCATGTACCCTTTCTCAGCTCAGGCACAGCCATCTCCCCTATCTTCTTTCCCTTCTTAATGTTTTCATTTTCTATAGCTGGCCAGCTCCTATCAAGCTTTCATGGCACTTCAGTCCATCACTTAATGTCTGCCCTCCAGCTACTCCTGACGTCAGCCTACATGTCTCTTACCTGTTTTCATCCCATTCTCTGCTACAAGATGCAGTTTTTTGAGCTTACATAAACATAAGGGAATGGATAAGCCAATATACTGAGTTACTATTTCACAATTGGAACCTCCTGTAAAAGCAGTATACAGATCAAGAAATAAAATGTCAATTGAGGAACTGATATCAGGGGCTCAAGTGGAAAGAGAAGGATGATGGCAGCATATGTGCAAATATACTGAACACCCTGAATAAGTATATGTATTGTGATAACATGAATGGACTTTATAATAAAAGTTTTGCTTTGTTCTGTTTTTTGGGCATCACTGCCCTCTGGTGGTGGGAGTAGGAGGCCCAGCCTTTGCTCCTGTGGAGCTGAAATTGAACCTCCATCCCAGTGGGCCGCAGTCCCGCGCACAACCACTACGCCACCGGGGCTCAGCCCGACTTTAATAAAAGTACTAAGTTAAAAAAAAAAAAGAAGAAAGAAATGTCAGAAACATTCCTGTATTTCCTTCTAATTGCGATGCCTTCTTCCAAGGGAATAACTAACACCGTTGACTTTTTTTTTTCCTTTGTGACCTCATAAGAGTGAAGTCATAGAGTGTATAGGCCTCTTTTAAAATTCAAATATTCTATCACTTTCTTCAATAGTCTCCCTAACTCTAGCAGGGTAAAATTTTAAGCTGTTTAGTTGGGAGGTCAGGATTTATTTACTTATTTTGTAATGATGATATTCAAACCTCTTTTTACACTTTCACCCTATTTCTTTCCTTTTTTCTTTTTTTTTTTTTTTTTTTGGTTTAAACAATTTTATTGGGGGTTCCTACACCCCTTAACACAATCCATACATACATCCATTATGTCAAGCACATTTGTACATTTACTGTCATCATCATCCTCTAAACGTTTGCTTTCTACTTGAGCCCTTGGTATCAGCTCACTTTTCCATTTCCTCTGGATAAACCTGCCCCCTTCCCCTTATGAACCTTTGATAATTTATAAGTTTTTATTTGTTAATCATGAGTGTCCATCATCTCCCTTCACCCACTTTTCTGTTGTCTGTCACCCAAGCAGGGGGTTATATCTAGATCCTTATAATTGGTTTCCCCTTTTTAGCCTACCTTCCCTTCACCCTCCCAGTGTTTCCACTCTCACCACTGGTCCTGAGGGGCTCATCTGTCCTGGATTTCCCGTGTTTCCAGTTCCCATCTGTACCAGTGTACATCCTCTGTGCTAGCCAGATTTGTAAGGTAGGATTGGGAACATGATAGTTGGGGGTTAGGGGCGGGGAGCATGTAAGAACTAGAGAAGACTTGTATGTTTCATCATTCCTACAATGCACCCTGACTGGCTCGTCTCCTCTCTGAGACTCTTCTTTTAGGGGATGTCCAGTTGCCTGCAGATGGGCTCTGGGTCTCCAGTCCACACTTCCCCTCATTCACCATTACAGGGTTTTTTGTTTTTTGATGGCTGATACTTGATCCCATCGACACCTTGTGTTCACAGAGGCAGGCTTTGTTGCTTCTCAGCTGGATGGCTGCTTATTATCTTTAATGTCCCAGACACTTTATCTTTTGATAGCCGGGCACCATCAGCTTTCTTCACCACATTTGCTTATGTACCTGTTTTGTCTAAAGTGGTTGTATTGGGAAGGCGAGCTTCACGGAGTGCCAGGTTAATAGAACAAAATGGCCTTGTCTTGAGGGCGTACTTGAGTCCTCCAGCCTATTTCTTGCCTGTACTTCCTGAACTGCGCTTGCATGTCTACCCAACAGAGCTCCCTCTCTTCTCCACAGCTCTGCTCTCTGTCCCAGAACCTCATGCTCTGCCCTCTCTTATTTCTCCTCTGCTGCTTTGCTTTACTTTAGTGGGTTTTACCTAAGAAGAAAATGGAATATTACCAGAAAGTGTTTCACAGATGTTTCATGGTATTGTCCCCTTATCTCATAGTAGTCAGTGTTTGCAACTTTTGTCACAAATGTATGAACGTCTTGAGACAATAGTTTCCCTCTTTCACTGGAGATAAGCCACTTGCATAAACTGATTAGCCTGCTCCTTACATGTGCCAAAGTCCAAACAATACGTTCTCCCTAGATTCTTGAATTCTCCCTCCATCGTCACTCTCTCTTTCTCATAATGAGAACTTAAATCTTCATTCTGAGACCACCCCATTGCCCCCAGGATCTGTGAAAGTGCTCAGATGTTCGTGTACCATGCATTGGCCCCCGTGAACTGTTACGTGTGACAATAAAGCACCACTTAACAGCTGGATATGATACATTTCAGAGCACGCAATAATCATTTTTATGCCACATAGTTATTACGGGGTAAAGAAATCACTTAAATTACTGTAATTAGTATTACTTATCTAGCCCATCCAAGTTTTCTCCTGAGTCTCTTTTTGTTCTTCTGTGTCTGTAAGCAGCTTTGTTATTAAGAGTTTTCCTTGATACATTTTAATCGTTTGTCACACACTGACATGGAATAGTAATTAAAGGTTCTAGATCTAGCTCCTGTACCCAGGGGGGAGCATACTTATTTTCTGGCTTCTCCCCATTCCCGCCACTTGAAGAACTCCTGAGAAGCAGGTCCATTCTGTCACTCTTCCTACTAACAAGGGCTTTGCAGGTGGCAGAGGGAGCGCGACTGTCGGCATGCTCAGGCTTCCGTCTCATTGAGCACTTGGGGTAATTGGGGGCAAATGATCCAGAATGAGCACTCTAATGAAACATATTTGGATATGTTCTCTTTTTTCCAGCAGCTATGGGGTTCTTTTCTTTCTTTCTTTCTTTCTTTCTTTCTTTCTTTCTTTCTTTTTTTTTTGGATAAGGAAGGATTTTATGTACAAGACCAGTTGAATCTTGAGAAAACCGCCCAGCTCAGTCCACAAGTCCGTAAGTCCAATGTTAGCCCATATTTCCAATACTAGTCCATAAATTCCTCTTTAGAATCATGCAACCATGCAGTAACTCTGAAGGCAGGAAGATCGCAGTCCAGGGGGTGGTAAGTCTTGTGAGTCCTGTGGTGGTGGAAGCGTGGCAGCACTGGTGTGGGTCTCGATGTGGCAAGGCTAGTCTGCCATAGCTCCATGCGTCTTCTCTGCAGGAATGTCTCGCAGGAAGGGTCTCTGTGTCTCCCCTCCAGGGAGCTCTTTTATTACTTAGGACCTCCACATCAGGGCCTCAAGCTGCGACCCGATGAACAGGCTAAACTCCACCCCTTCACTTTTTTTTTTTAATCATTTTATTGGGGGCTCTTACGAAGGGGTTCATTTCAGCTGAACTCCAGTGGCGTAGTGGTTGAGTGCGGGACTGCGGCCCATTAGCTTGGCGGTTCAAATCCAGCAGCAGCTCTCCGGGAGCAAGGCTGGATAGCTCCCATGACCACCAGAGGGCATTGGTGCCCCTCCCCTCCCAAAAAAACCAAAACAAAACAAAAGAAGGGGGTTCATTTCTTTCCAGAGAACACAGATCACATTTGGGGAACACAGCCATTTCTTTCAGATTGACCTCCCCCGATAATTGAAGGTAGCTGAAGTGCATTAGTGTCTGTCCCACTGCATGCAGTTCCACACCGACAGGAGGATTCTTACCGCTCAGGAGTACTTCATAACATTCTCACATAGGCCTGAGATTCCTCTCCCATAAACAAGGTAGGAAAATCCCTATTTTCCATGTTGATCGCAAACTTTAATAGTTAGGAGCTGAATCAAAGTTATACTAAATAAATTGATCACCGATGGCATATTCTCTTGTACTTAATGATATGTTGGAAAGAACACAGGAGGAGATATGGGCCTGTTGAATCATTTTGTCAACAGCCCATTTTACTTTTTTCCTTAGATGGATAAGTGAAACTTGTGTTTCTGACTATTAAAATGCATGTTCTGAGCAGGTTACTACTTGAGTTTATTTTTCTCAGATTTTTCTTCCATATTCCATATGCCTTCTGAGGCACATTTCAGAGTTTATCAATCTTAGATGCTGTTCCCCCACCCCCACCCCACCCCCACTCCCTGTAGGTTCTAGGAAACGCATAACTGAAAGAACTGGGGCTCTCCACAGAGCCCTTGATTGACAGTTCACGGGCATCCTTTCTACCGAGTCCCTTCAATAGCACAGCTTGAGCCTCAGTGTTAACCCAAAATAGGATGACTACAGCCACAGGCGTTTTATTAGCCCTCATGATTCTGTGGCTTACGAGCCAAAGCTAGCTTAGCTGGCACAGGTCTCCACTGGGTGATGGAATATTCCCACCACTGGGATACCAGGAAGGGCCTGAGATGACGTCACTCGCGTTTGCAGGTTGGGATGGCTAGACTTGCTGAAAGCTGCCATCTCTGGAAGGGCTTTGCTTGGGCTTCTTCACAAGATGGTCTCACAGGTGTTGGACCCTTTCACGGCAACTTAGGATGTTATGAGAAAAGTATCCAAGTAATAGAATATGGGGAGCCCAAGTCCCCCATCATGCTCTTATGACCCAGGCCATGAAACCTGGTACTCCATAACTTCAACCTTACTTCCTGCTCAGTGCAGTCCCGGTTTCTATTCTAATTCAAGGTGAGATATAGGGCATTTCTCTGGGGGAAAGAAGACGTGTCCCACTATTTTTGTCACTGGCAATAAATCCTTTGTATTTATTTCACATGAAACAGAAACATCCCACATTGCCCAAAGTCCTGTTCTACTGTATTATCAGGCTCAAGCTGAAGAACTGGGGTTTGCCCTTATCAGTCAGGTCCAGGTAAAGGTGAATGGGTTTTTAGGTAAGACTTTCATAAGGACCTTGGTTTGTAGAATTTGTGGTGGTGCACACAGAGTAGCTATAAGAAAAATTGGGAGGCCCACACCCACTTGTTCATGGCAGTTGTGAAAACTAGTCAGACACACAGTTCTAATTCTGTGATCAGGGCCTAGCCTACTCTGAGAATTCTGTTCCCCAGATTGTTGACTTCTGAGCTATTGATTCTGTCTTTGTTTTTTTTATTTTGTTTGTTTGTTTGTTTTTTGGGGGGCATCACTGCTCTCTGGTGGTGGTGGAGGCCCAGCCTTGCTGCTGAATTTGAACCTCCAACACAGTGGGCCGCAGTCCCGCGCACAACCACTACGCCGCTGGGGCTGAGCCCTGATTCTGTCTTTTAATTCCCCTTCTTTTATCATTAAAAAGATAGTCCATCTTTAAGAGAAGCTAAGTGCTTCTCTTAGTTTCGGATTACAGACACTATCACTTCATCCCTGGACCTCTTAAAAATTCTTGAGAAACACTGGATACATGTCTCTGATTTGCAAATACTCATGCAGTCCATGGGTTGTCTGTCCTCACCAATAAAAAAGTTTGTGGGTTCCAACTTGATCACCCAATGTCGGGTTTATAACCCTTTCTGAAAGCAGTTAGCCTTGTCATGCTTCATGGAATAGCTGGTGTGCTTGAACGAGGGTGCCTTGGTGTTAATCCCACAGCACACCAGGGCTCCCTGTGGTCTGAAATAGAATATTGATTTTGTTTTTCCCACTCGTGGATATTATTCAGGTGTCCCGGTATCATTAATCAAAAGCTCCCTTTTTACTACTTCATTTTATATATATATTTTTAACACACATATACATACATACATATATTAAGTATGTTAATGGATCTCTATAGCCATCCCATTTTGATGATTCTTTTTCATCAATCTCTTCACTTGCTCTTAGGAAGGAGGGGGTATTGCCGGCATATTTTAAAGTAAACCCCAGGCATCATTTCTTCCAGAAATTCTTCAGAGCTATTTCTTTTTTTTTTTTTCCCAGAGCTATTTCTAACATAATAGTTTAACCTTTTTCTTTCCTTGTCATAGTGGTCAGGGTTACCCCATAACCAAAAATAGCTTCCATCAGTGTGGTGTGTTGCTGTTTCAGCTTTTTCTTTGGGAATATACAATTACAGGGCTATACCTACTAGTGTAACCAAATAAAGAAAATTCCTCATTACAATTAGAAGGTGTATGAGAAGCTTCAGGGAATTCATAGGGTGAAAGTAAGAGAGAATGGAATGTTTCCATGGACCTTTTGAAACCCCCCCACTAGGTTTTGAAATGCAACTGGTGTCTGCTGTAGCACCTTCCACCCTCCCTCCCCCGGGTCACCTCCCATTGCACACGTCTCCTAGTACACTCAATACCTTGGTCCTTCTCAGTAATGTTTTCCTGCTGTTCCTTGAAATATTTGTGGTAAGCAATACTGCTCACCTAATTTGAAGAGGCATGGAGCGGTATTTTTGTTAATTTTGGCATCGCAAAATAGCTCATTGTTGTTTATTAGAGGAAAGCTTGATTGTTAACAGCTATAGATTTTTTTCATCAAACCTTCACATGACTTTTTGCTTACATTTATTCTTCATGCAGATCAATCTTGAAAGTACGATGATACATTGCTCTATTTTAGCTATAATGAGTACAATATAAAGCTTACATTCAGCATTATAACTGCTAAATCTTAGTTCCTAGATGCCTATATTAAACTGTTACTAAATGTCAAACTTCTTTTTTTCAATTTTTTTTTGGGGGGGGCGGGCATCACTGCCCTATGGAGGTCATGGGGGCTACCCAGCGCTGCCCCTGAGAGCCGCCGCTGGATTTCAACCGCCAAGCCCGCGGGCCGCAGTCCCGCACTCAACTAAATGTCAGCTTCTTTTAGAGTCTGTAAGAAACAGAGGGAATAAAAAAAGAGAAGAAACAGAAATCAATAAGAAAACACTTTGCTAATTCTTGTGTAGACAAGGTATGCGCATGGTATGTTGAGCGTGTGTCAGAAAAGGGAGTGCAAAGTGGTATGGAGTGTAGTATGTGGGAAAGACCTTAGGTTGATTGCATCGCACGGTTGGGCTGGCCTTGGCCAGAGGGTATCCGTATCCTTTCTGGGTGGATTGTTCAGAGAGACTTTGACCTCTGTAAGGACAGAAATTCCGATTCCAGTTCCAATTTCAAATTGAAATCTTTGCTAAGGCAAACAAATACCAGGGTCCTTCTGTTGTAGACCAGCCACTATATTTACCTATGTAATTCCCACACTGGATATCAGCCGTTTACATTTGTAATTCTCAAGCCAATATTTACCTATATAATCTGAATAATTTTGCCCATAGCACCTGGCTGCCGTGGAAGAGAGAAAGATCAAGTCCCTGGTGGCCCTCCTGGTTGAGACACAAATGAAGAAACTAGAGATCAAACTGCGACATTTTGAAGAGCTGGAAACGATCATGGACAGAGAGAAAGAGGCTGTAAGTAGGAACTTCTTCATACCTGAGGCAATAGACCCTGACGTTCATTCGACAAAACAAGTGAGAGCCTACTCTTTCGTTCTCTGTGGCTGTTTTCTCTTGTTCTTCCTCTTCTGTATTTGCATTGTCCTTTCAAAGTCTTGTCGGTTGTAATGATGTTTAGGAAGCCTTGCTTCCACCAGGAGAAAGATGGGGTTTCTGCTCTTCAGGTGAGGAAACCCAGCTCTCTTGTGTCCATAGGGTTCCTCAGGAGTCTCAGCTTGATGGTGCTAAGCTCGGTTGTAGTTTTGGGAATGATACGGAATAAAAGGTCTCTAATCATTTCATCAAACCAATTATTTATTTAAAGCCTCAACTTCATATTATTTTGTGATTTTTCACATAACATGATGACAACTTCTGTCATCTACAAAAGCTGTGCCTACTTGTAGCTAATGAAATCGAATCTACACAGTTCGGGGAATGCTCTTAATTTCATATTGTCTATAAAAGTCTGAGGAGTCTACAAAAGTTTGTGGGGGCTTTCCATTATCTCCTCATTTCATATCTATGAAATTTTTGAAGACCTCATACAAGGGGCTAGCCCCCCCCAAAAAAAAATTTTTTTTTTAAAAAAGAAGCAGCTCCACTGGGTGGGGCTTTCATAATACGAATTTTCCCTGCTAGGCATGCAGACAGCAACTCAAGCTCTGACGTCGTTTACCCGTGGCATCACCTGGTAAAGTTCTCTGGTCGCAGTGATTTTTTTTTTTTCATGAAAGTAGATTTGTGGGCAGAGCCCCGGTGGCGTAGTGGTTGTACGCGGGACTGCGGCCCACTGGGACGGAGGTTCAATTCCAGCAGTGGGGCTGGGCCTCCTACTCCCACCACCGGAGAGCAGTGATGCCCCCCCAACCCACCCCCCCCAAAAAAAAAGAAGAAGAAGATTTGCTTTGACCTGGTTTTTTGTGATGGCTGATTTCAGAGAACGGTGTGTGGCTGTGAGATTGTGTTTCCTGCTTCCAGGGAAAACTACACAGAAACTATTGTCATGTTGAACACAGCTTACAAGAACAGTGCTATAGAAAAAACTCAAGTATATGAGTGGTTTTATTATTTCCAAAAAGGTGGTGGTAATTTATGACAAACAAAACAGATGTTCTGGACGTCTGTCAACTTCCTGGTCAGACAAGTGCCTAAATTCGTACACTTGTGCTTGGACACCGGAGACAGGCCATTGAAGAGATGAGGGAGTTATCTGGACTATCTTGGCTCTGGGATCAACCCATTTTAACAGAAGATTTGGGAATGAGAAGGGTCATTGGGAAATTTGTTCCTCCGGTTCTGACTGATCAGGAAAAAGTGCTGAGTGGAAACATGCAGTGCTTTGAAAGAGCAGCTCTGAAAGGACCTAGGCTTTGTGTGCGTGCGTGTGCGTGTGTGTGTGCGTGCGCGCGCTCCGAGTCATTATTGGTGAAGAGACATAGTGCTATTCGTAAAGCCATGAAAGCAAGCATCATAATTGGAACCAATTATAAGAGTCTACATATAACCTCCACCCTGGGGACAGACAACAGGAAATTGGTTGAAAGGAAACATCGGAGAGTGCGCCATATGACAAAGTAATAGTAATTTATAAATTATTAAGGGCTTGTGAGGATGGGGGAAAGGGAGGGAGGAAATGAGAAGCTAATACTAGGGGCTTACGTAGAAACAAATGTTTTGAAAATGATGATGGCAACAGGTGTACAAATGTGCTTTGCATACAATAGATGTATGTATGGATTGTGACAAGATTTTTTATCACAAGGGAGCCCCCAATAAAATGATTTTTTTTTTTTAAAAGCAAGCATCAAGATAGTAGAAGGTGCCATCATCACCTCACCCAATACTCATCAAGTGGAAGCAGAGATCAAGATTAAGCTTTTTTGTTTTTGTGATGTGAGGGGGATAGTGCATTTGGAATTTGTCCCACCAGGTCAGACTGTTCATCAAGCTTTCTTTTCATTTAGAGGTTCTGAAAATATAGCTTAACAGTGTGTGGCAGCAAAGGTCTGATTTGTGGCAGATGGGGGGACTGGTTTTGCCATCACAACAATGCACCTGCTCATGCAGCCATCTCAGTGGACCAGTTTTGGTCAAAAAACAGCATGCCTCTTTCCCCACACACCTGACTCTCCTGACCTTGCTTCAGGTGACTTTTTTTTCTTTTTGGTTTCTGCAAAGGAAGAGGGACATGAAAGGACAGCGAATTGATGGTGTAGAAGTGGTGAGTGAAATACAAAGGAGGTACAGTTAGCCTTCCAAACAAATGAGTTTGAAAAATGTTTCCTAGAATGGAATCACAGGTTTGACAGATGTATTAAGTGAAGCGGAGAGTACTTTGAAGGTGATTAGGTTATTTTGTAAACAATCAAAAAGCAAACACATAGCTTGGGGGGAGGGGTGTCTGCCTTTTTTTTTTTTTAGCAGGGTACCCTCTCATAGTGCTTAATCTCATTTTTAGTTAGGGTTTCATTTTGTATGCTGACATTCAGCCAACACCCTCCTTGGGCCGAGTCCTTGGGTGTGTCCCTCTTAACCTTCCCTTGGGTGCATTGTGAAGGGGCTGGAACGAGGTTTACCTTGAGCTCCTAGACAGTCTTAACAGCCTGGAACTTACGGAAAAGGCCAAAAGTGAGGAAGGGAACAACAAAAAGTGAGTACAGTTTTTAAGTTGGGGGAAGCAAGTTATCTCAGAGACTTTTGTGATTTGAAAAAAGCTTTGGGGGGTCTTGTTTTTGCTTCCTCTTGTTTAGGGGGCCGACTGGTGACTTCTCCTTATGCCTGCCAGCGCCAGGAGGAGGAGAAGGCTGCGCTATGCCTCCAACTCTGCACACCCCCTCACTGCCGCTCACCCACTTGGTCCCCCGGGGGCAGTCCAGCATTTCTCATCTTGCCGGCCCCTGTCGGCCACTGTTCTTGCCATGTCAGTCCACGGCAGGCTTTCCTCATGGCTTCCTTCTTTTCCATTGTCTAGGCATCCTGCTTCCCCAAGAAAAAGGAAGGCCCTTCTCCCTGTGCTGAGATCAGCTTTGCTGGGTGGTTCTTTGACCAGGTGCCTGTCTTGCTCAGAAGAACTACTCCCTGGCTCGGGCACCTGGCTATTGACAGGAAACTCGAGTTTCCTTGTCACCTAGGCTTCTCTGTCAGACTGCTCATGAAATGGCTTCCACATAGTGATTTGAAAGAGCAGGAACCCAAGAGGCACCCAAAGTGAAAGCCAAAATGTCTGTTTTATAACCTACCAGTAAGCTTGTAAGTTACGTGTCATCTCTTCTTTATTCCTTTGATCAAGCACACCCTCCCTAGCCCTGTGGGAGGAGGTGTGAATACTAGACAGTGAGATCGCTGCAGGCCAGTGTGGAGGTTGGCCGTCCCACTGTCACCCACTCCCTGCATGCACAGTTAAGACATGATCTTTTCTTCTTCCATCCCACTGCTAGCGTTCTATTCTCCCTTCCAGGCAAGCAAAGGCTGATTTTCTACCAAGGATTCCTTCAAAGGAGTCTTACAAGAGAGAACTAGAGTATGCGCCTAGCATCATGCCTGGCACTCAAGGTTCAGTGAATACCTCCATTTGGCCATACCAGTGCTCAATAAGTCTTTGTTTCTATCATTGTGCTAAAGGGCTTTCCAAGGGCTTCATTGTTTACTTTCCTAAAAACTGCATTTGGGAGCCCTGAGAATACCGCATGGTAACGGAAGGTCCTTCTTAGAGGTTGTGGTGTCCTGAGATTGGAAAAGGTGAACTAACTCCCTCCGATCATGTGGTTTGTAAGTCACAGATAAAAAGAAATCATCCATCCTTTCTCTCTCTAACTCAGAAACTGCTGTCCAGTCATCCCTCTGTTGTGGGCCAAGAAAGATGAGTCTCAGCGGCGTGCGCCGGTCAGCTAGACCACAGACCCTCACTCCCTCACTGCCTAGTGCCCTCCGTCCCCGCGTGCTGCCTCCTCAGGGCTTGTCTTGAACCGAGAACAGTGGCTTTGTGCTCGGGCTCTGCAAGCCCTGTGTCTGTCCATCTCCAATAAGCCGGAGCTGTTTTAGAATAACTTTCCTTTTTCAGTAAAGCATTGGGTGTTGTTTATAATGCAATACATTTCAATAGTCTTTCCTTAGCTTTTCAGAATTGGATATTAATTTTCTCTAATGGCTTAAAACCAGATGGTGTCTTGAGTCTTCTTTAGTAATTAAGAATAGAGACATTTAAAAATCTCTCAGAGACGTTACAAGTTCAACACAATTAAAGTTTAGTAGCTCTTGTTCCAACTCCCCTCCTGCTAATTATAAAATGCTATTTCAGGAAAGGGTGAAGTCTGTTTGGGGGAGCGCATGCCAACAAGCGCTCACTTCAGGTGAGGCTCTGTGCTGCTGGCGTTGGGTCCACACCTGAGTGTGTGGGCCAGGCAGCGCGCACAGCAGGCAACAGGGCAGGTGTCAGACATGCGCTGCGCAGGGACTAGAAGCAAGTGGAGAGCACTGCAGTATTCCTGTTTGGATTTTTCTTCCCAGCACTTCTATTGGCATTTAATCCACAAACTATATTATCCAATAGTTCGATCATGTTAAGAGTTGGCAGTCATCACCACATTGTTCTGAGACTCGTCGTTGGCAGCTCTACATTTCTCCCCAATCTCCTGTACCATATTCCCAAGGAACCATTAATTCGGCTGCTGACGTTAGATATGCCTATCCTGGGTTTCATATTCAGTGAGATATTTAAAAGCCAACAGAATAATAATAATGACAAAATAAAAACCTCAATCACAAGGAATGCAAAAAATACTAAAAACCAGAACATATTTTTTAAATGGGTCAAAAGGGAGATCAAATGATAAGATGTTAATGTTTAACTTAACTGCATCTGCAGTAATCCACTTTCCAGTGCATTCTCCATGACAGCAAGACAATTCACATCCCCGACGGTGGTCAGAGGGGATTCACCAGAGTCTCAGTCCATGTGTGGACCTTGCAGTTGGGATTTGGGCTTCCACTGTCATCCTTACGCTTCTTCAATCCGGGTGTTCAAAATTTAAGCTCCAGTGCTACGCCCTCATCTGAATTTGGATTTTATTATTCACAATCCTTGGGTCACACACACTTCTTCCATATGCATGTACTTAACACCTCAGTTAAACAGTGGCTCCTTTAAAGACAAGCCTTTACAATCCCACACACTGTTCCTTCCAATAGCCTGGTTCCTATTTTCTTCACTGCACTTTGCTGTGGCACCCACATCATCAGTGATCTTCATCCTGCAAGACCAAGCACTCACTGTCTTTAGATTGGAGCTAGCTCTAATTGTGAGCCCGAAATCCATTTATGTGTCCATGGCATTTACGTAATAGATAGATAGGTGGATTTGTAAAGAACTCTTAGAAAGCAGTTGTGTGAGCTAATCCACTTGTGCAGTGGAGAGCCCCTGAAGTGTGAAAATGATTTGGCTTGATGAAGAAATTTTACAGTTTCAGAAGGAGAGACGTAGAAAATACAAAATTGAATTAATGGTTGAATTACCCTGACCTAATCATTTTAGAGGTTAGATCATATGGACATATGAAGAGAGCCAGTAATCAAATAGTTATTCAGTTTCCAAATTAAGGAACTCCCTGTGCAGGTTCAGAGGGAGAGGGTCGTGGTTGGCTGAGAGAGTTCAGGAGGCCGGTCCCCGCCCCTCTGCCTGCATCTCCACCCCGACGCGCACACATGCGTCCAGATGGCCCTCGTGCCTCCAGTGCTGCACCCGGTGCATCTTGCTTTTCCTCTTTTCCCACAGGTGTGAGAAGAGTTCCCTTCATAATTTCTGGCCACCCACAACAAGCACTGAAAAGCAGCTGCGATCCCTTTCTTCGGTTCTGAGGCCGGGCAGTTCTGGTCAGAGGCTCGGATCGTCACTGACATTTCGGTCCTTGGCAGTGTAGATGGATTTCTGTGGCCATCACCATCTCATGCTCTTTCCCACCCCGCCTCCCTTCTTTGTGTCAAAGAGAAGTTGGGAGAAGCGCTTTGTGTGAACTTCAGCTGCACTTGCAGCTGCGCCTGGGTCTGGTGTCTCGCTGGAGAAGAGCGCTCTGTTCAGGTTCCGCCTGGACGGGACTGCTTTGCACACAGACAGTGTAGCCGTGGGGGGCAGAGGAAGGCAGGGGTGGGGGGGTAGAACTTCCAGGGCAGGACTACAGGCGGCCTAGTATGAAATGGTTTCCCTGGAGCCAGATTGGAGCTTTGAAAGAAAGCTAGCACATTCATTAGCACCCTGTTTACATCCGTAATTCACACCCTGCCTCCTGGCTGTCGGGATGATTTCAGTCCTCTCAGGAAATGGAGAAGGAAGGCAAAGCAAACAAGGGGTCGGTAGTACTTTCCATGCTTCATATTTCTTCATTATAAAAGTTAGATAATGGAGAAATTAATAAACGCATACTGTCTCCTCCACAGTTTCACTCCTGAGGGTGATCACTGTTCATAGTTTGGCATCTTCGAGTGGTTCCGTGTGCTTTATATAATATTTTTAAGCACTTGGGATTTTATCTTATATTATTGTAGACTTGCTTTTGTCCCTGCTGAGTACACTTGAGACAAACCGTCTATCTAAAAAGATGCATCGGGACCATCCATCTATGTCCGTGGGGCTTCCTGGGGCAGACCTTCAGAAGGAGAATTGTCCTGTCACCAGTTAAATGCCCGGAAAGTGTGCTCCTGACAGCCAAATCCCCAGTCACCACTCTGATTGCCACAGAAGTGAATGCTGTCCATAACTGAACTGAAAAATACAAACTGTGCAGAACAGGTCAGGACATGGCTGCAGAGCTCGGCCTTCCTGTCGTCTGGGCATGGCTCATACCCGGAGGTCTGTTTACCCGAGGGGCTTTAGCCTATAGTAGGCTCTTCGGGTGTGGAGGTGTTTAGTCCTTTTAATTAGATCTTTTTAATTGACAAGTGAGACTCCAGCATAAATAAGAGAATTGATGGCAGTTCGGGCTGTAGACAATAAGGAGCAACATCTTCCCAACTGGCTGTCCCATCTTTGTAGCAATGTTTTCTTTCAGAGGTTACTACTTTAACACACAGGTCAGCAGTAAAGGAAGGCTAGTTCAGCTCACAAACAGAGCAGCGCTGAGCTAGGAAATGCAGAAACCAAAATTTCTCTTCAGAGACAAAGAAAAAAAATCTTGACCTAAATTTTGTAGTATCTTACGTAACTATAGGATTTCAGCCAAACTGTCCTGGCCAATCGTGGCGCAGCCACTCCATAGGTGGGAGGTGCTGCTCTGGCCTACTCCCTCAGCCACTTTTCCTGAAGTCCTACATTGCCTACTCCAAGGATTATCCCAAAAGGACGAACCCATTACTGCTGTGGCCAATTCTGCCTCACAGTGACCCGCAAAGGCAGGGTGCAGCAGCTCCTGTCAGACTCCTAGACTGCAGCCCTGACAAAAGCGTGTGGCAACAGAAGTGTCTTCACTGCAAGTCTTTGGGTTGCCAGCTAGGGGTTTAAGCAGTTTAAGCCAGCCGGACCCCTCGCTAGTGAAAGTTTACGGCAGCTGCTTCTTTTCTTTTCTCTTCTCTTAGCGCTCTTATAGCAGTCCGTGCGTCATTGTGCCTGTCAGCCACATTTGTACAGAGGTTGCCATCATTATTTTCTCGACATCTATTTTCTTGATGTCACCCCCCTTCCCCAGTAAGTGCTGTTGACTGGCACTGTCGTGTATAGTGGGAACCAGGGGTTCTGGTTACATGTTCTAGCAGCCACAGTGAAAGGAATGAAAATTAACAGGTCGTGTGGTCATGTTTTCTTTAATTCAATATATACGTAAACTGCTTCAGCATGTAATCTTGATTGTCAAGTTTTTGAAAATGTTTCTCACTGTTCAAGTCATTGGAATTCAGTATGTCTTTTATACACAGAGCACAACTTGTTTTAGACTGGCTGCCCTGCTAGACAGCCCAGCTCTATAAAATGCTTGGAATGGATTGTGGTGACATCAAGGCATCCTTGAGAAGACACACGTCTCTCATCCCTCCTCTGCGTCTTTGCACCACTTACTTCGAGACCTGGCTTTTTGTGCCGCCTCATGTTCTTGGTTTGCTCCAGCCCTGAATTAAATTAATCTGGGGAGTGTGAGTGGCCTCCAACCTGGGCCGTGCTGCTGCTGGTTGCCATTGAACCTGAGCCAGCTCTTGATGGCCTCCCTGGCCCAGAGTGGACCCACCCGCAGCTTTGCGAGGCCGTGACTTCACCAGGCCCCTCCTGTAGGGCCCACACTGCCCACCTGGCAGCTACCAGTGCACGGCTCATTAACCGTTCGTGCCGTCCCCGGTCTACTCCCAGGCGGGTGGTTGTGTCATTTCATGACCCGTATGGTGAATCTTTTTTTTCTTATCTTTAAGATTGAAATGTCTAAGTAATTTTCAGATAGGTATGCGGATTTGTGTGTAAGGCTCTGTGCGTCTGACGTCCTGTATAATCTGAGGTCCTCGAGAGATAAGACTTGCAGTACCATTCCCTCTGGGGCTGAGGCCACACCCACACGTGCCCAGGTTTAAGGGAACCCCTCCCAGTGTGACAGGCGAAGCTGGCAAACCTGGGGGGTCCTGGGGATTCTTCCCAGAGTATCCTGAGGAGTCGCTGTGCGCGGGGTGCCCTGACCGCGCCCAGGGCGTAAGCACTGTACAGACGGTAGGTTGCACAGAGAGAAGGCCTTCCCTGTGATCTCGGCTGCGTGTGGCAGCGCGGCGCCTCAGAGAGAAGGGCTCGGGAGTGGGAGTTAGGGCAGGAGGCAAGATGGCGCCAAGGATGATGCACGGGAGACTGAGCGATCATGTAGATGTCTGTGCACCATCCAGTTCTAAGAGTCTGTCCTGCCTTTTCTTTCCTTTTTTCATGTCCTTATAGCTCGAACAGCAGCGGCAGCAATTGCTTACTGAGCGCCAGAACTTCCACATGGAGCAGCTGAAATATGCTGAATTACGGGCCCGGCAGCAAATGGAGCAGCAGCAGCATGGACAGCACCCTCAGGCACACCAGCATTCAGGAGGACCTGGCATGGCCCCCCTTGGAGCGGCAGGGCATCCTGGCATGATGCCACATCAGCAGCCCCCTCCCTACCCTCTGATGCACCACCAGATGCCACCCCCTCACCCGCCCCAGCCAGGTAAGAGAAGACCGTGCTCCTGAAGAAGACTTAGGGGTTGTCCCTTGGCACAAAGCTTCAGAGCTGTTTCCTCACTGTAACTGTTCAGTCTCACCCTGGTCTGGATATTCCATAGGCCGCTGCAGCCTGGCCCAGCCTCCCCCACATAAAGCATGCCTGTTCTCTGGCACAGTGCCCTTTGCTGGGGTCACTTGTCTCTAAATGGGCAGTGGGATGCTTCCAAAATTTAGGGGGAAAAGATACTGGGGCTTTTCCATGCACTTTGGAAACTCCTTCATGTTTCCCAGAGTAACTTAACGTTCATCTGTGTATATACAACACTCTTTAAAACTTCTAGGCTGAGCTCTGGTGACCTAGTGGTTGTGTGCAGGACTGCCGCCCACAGGGTTGACAGTTCAAATCCATCAGCAGCTCTCCAGGAGCAAGGCTGGGCTTCCTGCTCCCACCAGGGCAGTGATGTCACCCAGAAGACTTCTTGGCAACCTTTTAAAAGGTGTACCTGCACCAGAAGGTGGGGCGAGATTCAGTGAACTGTTATGATGCAGCTTAAATAGTTACCACCTTTAACAAAACAAACCATAATTTCTAATATCATGTAAATGTGTCTCTCTAGATCTCAATACATCCATCACAACAACTCACTTTCATTTATTTCTATTTGCTTGCTTGCTAAAAGTACCTTGGGTCATTCCACATACCCTTCTCCAAACCCCCCTCGCTCCAGCCCCCTTGCCCATTGACAGAAATACTGTCAGGTTTAGGTTCACTTTCAGTAGCAGGCTTTCTCTTGGTAATGGTAGTGATTTGGAGATGGTAAGTCTGCCCCTTGGGTCCGGTAGAGTGTAGTAGGTATGCTGATTCATCCATCACAAAATTTCCCATCAGGTTTCAC
>PVJH01018167.1:0-45880 GCA_004026705.1 Nesogale talazaci | reverse complement strand
TGCTATCATGGACAACCAGATTTACTCAGCCCTTTTATATCTTTAATATTCTTTGTCATCCATCTTGATACCCTAATCTGCACCCCATTCTTGAATCAAATCGAATCTCAAAGATTCTGCAATTCCCTACAAAAAGGATGTTTTACAGGGAAAATAATTAAAATAGAGCACCTTTCAAAGCCAATTTAACATGCTTATCATTTGTCATGAAAACGACATGTTGTTAGATCTCTCCAGGGAGAGATAAGACTTGCGTTCGAGCAAAAGAATTCACGTCAAAACCTGGTTTGTGATCCAAGTGAGTTTTATGAAAGTTAGAAAAATCTTCTGGTTTACACAGGCATCCACAGGGGGCCTCACCCCCATACAATCTGCCTAGAAGCTGCTCAGAAAAGTCACACGGTAGCCTCCGGGATGCTGCCCTTTCAACTATTCCACAGGGTGGCATTGTTGATGATCCTGATTAACTCCATTGGCTGAATTGAGCTCACCTGGCATAGGTGAACCAATGCAAGTGTAACACCCACCTAGGTGTACCCACCTATCTTCCTGGCCAGAAGCTTGAACATGTGTGTCCCAGTCCCTGAACTAGCTACCTAACATTATATGGTCACCCCAAATCTCATTGTCTTTTTCAACAGAGACAAAGTTCTAGACACAAAACCCATTTTAAGTATTCATTTGATTGATGGAAATTTAGTCCATGTTCCCAAGTTAAGGCATGTGGCAATTTCTATTCCTGTTCCTTTCTAGAGTTGCATCTGTGAAGTGCATTCTTTGAATTGGAGTGCATGGTAAGGAGTTGTCTTAAAATGTATTGGCATGGTTCCATTCAAGGCAAGTCTCCAGACTAATCCAAATGAGGGAGAGGAAGCCTCTCTGGCTCACTGACATATGGAGGGGGTCAGAATACATCTCAAGGAATTCACATGATCCTGAGAATGATTATAGCTCTGAATTTTCTAATTATGCCTTCGTTCCTGCCTATTATTTTCAAATATTCATAAATAATATTTTGGTTTCATCGGAAATTTTAAAAACTTGTTATGCACAATTGTCTACAGCAAGCACTAAGAATTATTACATACACTATTCTCTTATTGAACAGAAGCATGAAAGGTGCCAAGACTTCTCTAGACTTTGGAGTTATTGAACAGAATGGAAAGCATAGATCCTCTCTTCTCTGAATTTTCATTCTGGAAAAGTAAGAGAGAGGGAAGATAAAAAAATAATTGCAGAAAGAAAGAGCAGGTATGGCATAAAAAGAATAAATAAATATATTTTGCGCCAGAAATTCTATGCAGTACACAGTCACTCCTTTATCAGTACAGCCATTCTATAGGTACTATTTTTACTAAAATTTAGTACATTAAGATTTGATGTCAAAAGGATGTAAATGACATGCAGATAACTAAGAAGACCCAGACCCAGAATTTGATTCCATATAGTCTGACTCCTAGTTTACAATCCAATCTTTCATGCTATATGAGTTGTATGATGAACTGGAATTGTGATCCAGCACAGAGAAGGAAGACAAAAAAGGGCTTGGAAGAGTGACATTAGATCTGAGACATGACTTACAGATGAATCAAGGAATTAAAACATTAATCCAGAACTGAAGCAACTTAAAATATTTAAGTATGAATTAAAAAATGCCAAGTGATCTTATACAAAGTTTCTGAGTTTAATAGTCAATGACCCATAGAGCCTCATCGTTCTACTTTGAAGTAACTGGTGTGCTTGAATATCTGACTTTGCAGTTAATGACCCAATGCTTAACCCATATTGCTAATGTAAAAATAAAATATATAGATCAATAATAATTATATATATTTAAATATTTATAAAAATATATAAATCAATAATAATTGAGTTACACCAATATCAACTCATTTTTAAAATGAGCAATTACTCTTCAGTCATTCCACTTGTGTCAGAACAAAGCTAAGCTCCTGTATTAAAGCTTAAATTCTGAACACCAAGTTTACAGAGACCATAGTAGTGAAAACCCAAGATCCATTTGCAGTTTCCATATGAAATAGGTTTCATTGAATTCCTTTTCCCTTTTTCTTTTTCTTTTTTTTTACTTTGAGCAGGAAGGGACAACTGGTGGCATAGTGCTGGACTGATAGTGGGAAGGGCAAGAGATTGAAACAACCAATCACTCGTTGGGGAAAAGATGGAATTTGTTGTTTCCATAAAGGTTTATAATCTCAGAAACTCACAGGTGTGATTCTATTCTGTCCCATAGGCTGGTATGAGTCAGAATAGACCCCATGATAGTGAATTTGCTTATTCAGATTAAAATTAACCAGGAATGTAAACAGTCTTATCCTTAGAGTATATTTAACGAACACTTTGCTAATTAGTCCAGACAGGGGCAGCATCCCTTTGGGGCTTGTTTGGTGTATTCATGGATATTGGGCTACTGAAGTCACATAGTCATGAGTCATACTACCTGTGTGAACTCTTTGTCTAGCATAAAATAAGCATCTCAATACTGTTTCCATTTCCATTTTTGCAGTTCCTCGTGCCAATACTCTCCTGTATCCCATTCACTGTCCATCACTGTATCCAACAACCAATCCCTACATGAACATTTTTGAGCACTTATTAATCCAAGACCCACATGATTCTAGCCAAAGAAACAGATATGGGACTCAGATGATTGAAGGCATGAGCATGGAATAAGTTTTAATTCTGTGGGAAGAACTGAGCATCAAGGGACCCCCCCTCCAACCCCTATCCCCACACATCAAATGATGTAGGATATGAACTAGGCATAGAAGCTGATAAGAGAAGAAAAATGCATTTATATCTATATATTTTTTTTATTAAATAAAAGGAGGACTTTGTGAGACTATTTTAAATAAGAACTAGTTCAGTTTGGGAGATAAGCAACCAGGTTAGAATTATAAAGTATTCGTAGTTATATTTTAGTATAAGAGTGAAGAAAAATGCTCAGAAAGTCTGACTGTGGAAAAATGAAGAATAGACATTAAGAGGATATTCTGAGACAAAAAGAGTTGACAATCGAAGCTGAAGGGGACCTGAGTACATTCACAGGTGTTGTGGAAGGAGTCAGAATAAAGGAGAAATAAAACAAGTGAGAGAGAAGTGCAGGGGGTCAAGATTTTTCAGATCAAAGAATCAAAAGCTTTGTGAGCTTTGAGATAAGACGTAGCTCTTAGATGTACCTCTTAGAATCAGAGCTACCATTTAAAGAAGGGAGTGTCTAAAAGTACTTTTTCTTTTTTTTTCAAGGTGAAAAAAAAATCATGTGAAATATTTATGAAGGCTTGGACTGTGTGAAATACTACCTGTGATGTGGAATGAGAGAGCTATCTAATAAAGGGCATTTATAATTAGCAAAAGAGCCAGTTGACATTGGTATGTGCTAGTGTCGTGCTAGAATGGTATTGCCTAAATGACATGCCACACCAAACCCAACCAAACTCAATACAGTCGTGATGACTTATAGAGATAAGCTCGTGATGACTTATAGAGTTGGTCTAAGCCAGGGTGCAACTTCCCAGGTAGGTTTCCAAGACTGTAGTTCATTACAGGAGTAGAAAACACCGTCTCTCTCCTATAGAGTAGATAGTGGTTTCAAACTATAGGACTAACGATAAACAGGAATCACAATTCATAATTGCTACACGGCCAGGTCCTTTTCATTCATTTCCATAGGGTTGGTTGACTCAAACAACTCACTTAATTAGGTTCTCCTGGAGTCTTTACAAATAATGATTATTTCTGGAGACTATCCCAGATCTTACTAGGTCTTCTTAAGATTACTAGATCTTCTCCTCTATTCTGGCTTCTTGATTCTGATGCACATTAAAGTTTGGCAAGTGTGAGCAAATATTCCTGCTGTCTGTCCTCCAGATCCAGACTGAGGTGGCTGACTTTGCTAAATAAGATGACCTGGTTATGGGTTAGACTCCGTATTATTCAGACTCTATTTTCACTTCTGCCTAACTTCTGCTTTGAACTACAGCCAGATACAATAGTACAACTTCATCCACACTTAGAAAATAAGAATGGGAGTCAGGAAGGTGAAGAAGAGGCACGCCAAAGATGTTTATCAAAAGTGCTGATGCAACGTCCATTCTAACATAAGATTATGGAAGTTCAGAAAGCAGGTGAAAATGGGACACCAAATTCAATGATAATGTGATCATCACATGTTTCTGTTCCTCATTTCATTTCAGGTGTGTCTCAGTTTGATTTTTATGTTTTGTTCATGGACCCCTGGTGGTATAATGGATAACAAATTGAGTTGCTAGCCACAAGGTTAGTATTCTGAACTCACCAGTGGCTCCAAGGGAAGCAATATGACTTTCTTCTCTTGTAACACTTACTGTTTCAGAAACCCACAGGACAGTTCTGCTCTGTCCTACAGGGTCACTGTGAAGCAGAATTGGCATCACAGTAATGATTATGTTTGACATCTTAAAGTTTTATTTCTTCCCCAGAGGTGCTGGTGTCCTTGAACTGTCAACAATATGAATTGCAGCTCAACTTTTAACCATTTTGCCACCAGAGTTCCTGCTTTCTTAGTTTTTTTTTAAATTTTTTTTTAGGCATCACTGCCCTCTGGTGGTGGGAGTAGGAGGCCCAGCCTTTGCTCCTGTGGAGCTGGAATTGAACCTCCCGTGCACAACCACTATGCCACCGGGGCTCAGCCCCCTGCTTTCTTTAAAATAAGACCTCCTTCTCTTTTGGTCAGGCCAAAGACAATTGTTGTATATGTCTACTGTTAAAAAAATGCTGAAGAAAAGCATTTCACACCAAAAGAAACATTCTTGCAAGTTTACCAAGAAAGAGAGGACATTGGAAGGTAAATCACTATATAGACAGGGCAGACACATTAACTTTGCTGAAAAAGAAAGCCAAAACACAACAATCAATGGTGTTTGCTTGTTTCCAGCTCCTTTGTGATGGGGTTCCATTCAACTTCTGACAACAGAAAGATAGGTTCTTCAATTAATTGGGAGGGAGAGGTTTAAGAATGTTAACATAGTCCCTAACCCTTAAGTGCCAAAGGCTGAAATGGGTTGATCTTGCCCTCTCCTCTGTATTTTTCCACACAAAGTCAAGACTTCCCTATTTTACCAGATAAGCCCACACTTCTCTCTTTATCCTGTAGAGAACTTAGTATTTTAGAATTCTTACCAGATGCTGCCGAATTCACAATTTACATCATACCACAATAAATCCCCGTATTTTATTTTAGTCAATTTTGGAACGCTTGATCTAAAACAGAAATTCTCTTTCTAAAATGTTCTCAATCATCAGAATAAACTAGGCTGTTGTGGTGAGTTGTTAAAACCCACAAGCCACTCGTTGACATTTCACTATTTCCGGAGGTAGTGTATGAGTAAGCACAAATGGTGGTGAAAGAAGAAGCTCGAGCCACACTAAGATATTAGCAAAGATCAAGGATGTAGGAATTGATGGTATAGCAATTAAAATGTTTCAATAAGCTGATAAAGCACAAGATGAACTCACTTTTCTATTTCCAGAAATTTGCAAGACAGCTATTTGGCCAACTTACTACAAGAAATACATACTTATACTTTTTCCAAAGAAATGTGACCCAATAAAAATTTAAATTATAGAATAATATCATTGATATCACATGCAAATAAATTTTTTATGAAGTGCATCCAACAATGGAATACATGGAGCTGCAAGATGTTCAAGCCATATTCAGAGGAAGACATGGAACAAGGGATATAATTGTTGATGGTGGATGGATCATGGTTGAAAGCAGAAAATATTAAGAGGAATTTTACTTGTGCTTCATTGACTAATCAAAGGGATTTGACAATGTGGATTACAACAATCTATTGATATCCATGAAAAGAATAGTAATTCCAGAATTCTTCATTGTGTTCATGAGGAACTTGAACATGGACTAAGAGGTAGTTGTATGAACAGAAGAAGAGACTAGTGCATAGGTAAAATCAAGAAATTTATGCATCAGCATTGTATTCTCTCATGATACATACTCAACCTGTGTGCAAACCAATACTTAGAGAAGCTGATTTATATGAAGAAGAATGTGGCATAAGGATTGGAGTAAGGCTTATTAACAACCCATGATATGGAGATAATACAAGCTTGCTTATTGAAAGCAATGAAGACTTGAAGAACTTGTGGATGAAGATGAAGGATTGTAGCCTTCAGTATGGATTGTGACTCAATGTAAAGTAGATCAAATTCCTCACACCTGGACCAATAGGTCACATGGTAAAATAGAAAAGAGATTGAAGTTGTCAAGGATTTGGTCTTGCTTAAATCCACAATCAACACTGTTGGAAGAAGACAAGAGGTCAAAATACACATTGCATTAGGTAAATCTTGTTACACAAGATCTTTTTAGAGTATTGAAATGTAAGTATGCTACTTTGAGGACAAAAATATGCCATATTTTCACTAGCCTCATATGCATGTGGAAATAAGACACTAAATAAAGGAGATTGAATAATAGTTACATTTGAAGTGTGGTGCTGGAGAGGAATTTTGAAAATACCATGAACTGCTAAGAGGATATACCAATCTATCATGAAAGAGATACAATCAGAATGCTCTTTAGAAGTAAGGACAGGGGACTTTGTCTCATATACGTTGAATGTTTTCAAGAGAGACCAATCCCTTGAGAAGTATGCTATGCTTGATAAAGTAGAGGGATAATGAAGGAAAGGAAGACCCTCAACAATTGAATGACCCAGGACCAAGCACTGTTTCATTCTGTTGTGCACTGGGCTGCTAAGATGCAGTACTGATTTCAAGGGAGGAGGATGAGATTCTCTGTTCTGATAAGTATTTACAATCCGGAAGACCCTAAGGAACAGTTTCATACTGTCCAATTGGGTGGCTATGAATAAGAATCAACTTGATAGTAGTAATTGAATTGCCACAGTACAGATTACTAGTCTTCAACACCAAACCAACAGCCATTCCCCTGCTGTCACTCATAGGGACCCTGTAGGACATCATAGAACTCTCCCTGTAAATTTCTGAGGCTCTAACTCTTACAGGAGTTGAAAGTTGCATCTTTGCATCACAGAACAACTGGAGATTTTGAACTGTGGACCTTGCCACAAACGTAATCACTATACCACCACAGTCCTTTCACCTTCAGTCGAGGTATATTGAAATCAATTATCAATCTCAGAAGCTGACTTATTATGATTATCAGTAAATTTTAAGATTCAAATATAAAGTGTAGATATTAATGAATATGGACAATTAATAAATAATGTTACTTGAGCCTACAAAGGATGGTTTATTTAATTTCTTTTTATTATACAGGCATGCCTTGGAGGTATTGTGAGTTCAGTTCAAGACTATCACAATAAAGGTGACATGGTAATAAATTGAGTCACACATTGTTTCCTCAGTATATATAAAAGTTATATTCATACTATAGTGTAGTCTACTAAGTATGCAGTTGCATCATTAAAAAAGTTTGATATATTGTGAGAATTACCAAAGTGACACAGAGGCAAGTTGTTACTGTATACTGTTGAAAAAATAGTACTGACAAACTTTCTCAAAGCAGGGTTGTCACAAACTTTCAGTCTGTGAAAACTTTTTAAAATATCTGTGAAGTACAATAAAGTAAAACACAATAAAACAAGGCATACTTGTATGACACAATCACCCTTTTGGGTTTTTTTGTTGTTTATGCATATGAATTTTAGTACACATATTCTGTAACTAGCAATGTAACCAGGAACCAGATGTACTGCATGATTCCAGAAACTATTTCTCTCCCTTTGTAGTCATAACACCCTTACCCCCACCCTTACAGGGATCAAACTAGCTCAGTGACAAACTGTCTGTTTAGCCAACTCACACTAATGGAATTATATAGTATACAATTTTAAAAGAAGTTTGGATTTTATTTTCAAGGTCACTGAATGAATAAATTAATAGGAAGACACATTCACATTTACAAATAAATTTTCATGAACTATGTACCCTCAAACATTTGCTTTTTCAATCCATTTTAGGCATACAATATAGTGGCAATAATTATACTCACCCTATCGGATAATATTTCTCATCTTTCTCACACAGTTGGCTTGGTGGATTTGAACCATTCCTGCTTAGGATAACACATTGAAAACACTGTACCACCAGGTATGCTATTCGGGGTAAAGTAGGGAAACAAATCAAAACAAAACAGAAAACACACAGACACATACACATACACATACACACACATATATATGTATATGTATATATATGAGAGTTCTATATAAAGGGTAAGTGTACATTAAAAAACAATCCCAATGTGGTGCTGTCCAAGCCAATTAGTCCTACATTAGTTCATATGTCCAAGACCAATCAACAAAGTCTTCCTCAATCTCACAAAAAACACCCAATGACACTGACTGCAGGAGGAAAGCAGAATCAGTGAGTACGTAAGTCTCTCAGTATTGGCCAGGATCTCCACATGACTGCAATACTGCATGAGGATAGGTCCAGGAGAGCGCCTCAGGGATGTCTCACAGGAAGTGAGTCTTGCAAGCTGAATCAGGAAACTATCCAAGATAGTTACACCCTGATCTGACTATCAGAGAGCAAGAGGCAAGAGAACTAGAAAGGGGAGGCTCACTGAGCCATTTATCTCTCTGTTCTTCAATTACTTACACATGTGTTTATCGTACAGGTTGGTATAATACACCTTAACTATCTCCACAGGTTTCCTCAAAGGCCTCATAGCTATTTATAAGTTAAAATAGCCACACCTCTCTGATTCAAGCTATCCAGAAGAATGCAAGTAAATCCTTCTAGCTTATATGTGGCTCTGCCTGAAAACAGTGTTAACAGTTTGACTTCTACTCTTCTGATTCTTCTTATATAGTGAGACAAATTAATAAAACTTGTAGTTCCCCTTATAAAGTAGAGAATCTGGTAAATATAACTGCATTAGTCCTGGTAGACTAGAGAAACAAATTCATAAACATGCACATTGTATTGGTTCATATACAAGAGTAATGAAACGGGCTGAGCCCCGGTGGCGTAGTTGTTGTGCGCTGGACTGCAGCCCACTGGGTTGGAAGCTCAAATCCTGCAGCAAGGCTGGGTTTCCTACTCCCACCACCAGAGGGCAGTGATGCCCCCAAAACAAAACAAACCAAAAGAGTAATGAAACACTGAGAAAGCATCCCAACCCAGTCCAGCCCAAGTCCATAAGTCCAATATTAGCCCATATGTTCTTTTTTATCAATTTATTTATTCATTTTGGGGGCATCACTGCCCTCTGGTGGGAGTAGGAGGCCCAACCTTGCTCCTGGAGAGCTGCTGCTGGTTTTGAAGTGCCGACCCAGTGGACCTCAGTCCCGCACACCACCACTGTGCACCGGGGCTCAGCCCTAGCTCACATGTTCTATACCAAGCCATAAGTCCTCTTCAGACTCATAAAGCACAGACAACAACATCAGGCCAATCACAGGCCAGTGGGTGCCGAGAATCTTGTGTATCCAGTGGTGGTAGAAGCATCTCAACACTGTGTTCTCTCTGAGGCTTCTCAAGCATCTCAGCACTGGCAAAAAAGTCTCATTGTGGCTTTTCCGGCTTCAGAGGTCTGGTTCCCTCACGGTAGACTCATGTAGCTTCTCCGCTGGGAAGTTCCCCAGGGAGCCCACCTTGCGTCTTGTCAGTAGAACGTGTCCAAGAGATTGAGCAGACTCTCTCAGCTCCAATGGAGAAATATTGTGAGATTTCCCAGAATTCTCAAGAGAAAGTCATACCCACACAGAGGGCTTATTTGTTATCTCCAGATTGACAGGCTAAACCACCCCTACACTCCCAATCCTGAAACTGACACAAGATTACATGACTTAAGTTACTGCCACAATAACTTAAATGGCCTTGATTTTCAAGTTTTCCCAAATAAATCTGCGGATTCTTAGGGAATTTGAGGTAAGCCAGCAATCAGGTACTATTTATTGGGTGTTAAATATTTCTTCATAAACATGCTTATCCTATTTACCTGATAAAGTAGACCTCATTAATTTCATTTTGTACACTAGGCATCTGAGCTTTGATAATTTAGTCATATGTCAAATATTTCACTCATGAATACAGTATAGTCCCAGAAAGTTTTCAAGGCTGTAAATGTTTAGTGAGGCAGAATGCAACATTTTTTTCTTTCTTTCAAGCAGCTGGTGGATTTGAACTGTAAACTTTTTGCTTAGTAGCCAAAAGATTTAACCACTGTACCACCAAATCTCCTTATATGCAGAAAAGACAATGCACATAAATATTGTAAAGCAATGCTAATCTCACCAAGAGATGCAACGTTTAGTCATTGTTTTTTTTTCCTTTGTCCTTTAACATTTTTTAAATCATTTAATTGGGGGCACATACAGTTCTTATCACAATGTATACATGCATCCATTGTGTAAAGCATTGTGTATTTAGTCATTCCAATACAATTCTTTTAAATAATTCTTTTTTTCTACAATGTGACATTTCCATTCTGCTTTAGGCTTACAATGCAGTGACCACTGAATTGCTTAGAATATTATAGATGACAAGAAATATTATATTACTGTTTCTGCCTTGCTAAAAGGTACACATTTCTATTTACTCTGAAAACGATCTTTTCCTAACTTCCTGAGTCCTAGATCATTTTATGTGAGACAAAAGTCTGGGGTCACCTTGCTTTGTACCTCTGCTCAATAATCCATTGTCAGCTGGTGCTGAGCTCCAAGAACAGCTCCTAGACTATTTGCAGTATACACCAACATAAACAGACATAGCAGCAACAAGAGCAAGAAGTTTTTATTGAGAAATTCCTAAATACCTTAGCAATGATCTAAAATCCTCAGGCCAAGTACAGATAATCACCACTGAACTAATAAGAGGGGGAAGTACGGATTAGGAAAGATCATCAGCTGATCACAATCTCACAACTGACAGAATCAAAAGTAGGAGAGTCACCCGATATTAGTCTTTATTCTTAAAACTATTTGCATTCATGATCTCCTCTTCTACATAGGCTCACATTAAGGCTTTCTGTCTCACTACGGTGGAGAACCTTCCTGCTGAGTTAGTCACCGCAACCAGTTCCCTGGTAGAAAAGGCAAGCCCTGCTTCTATGGAGCATGAAAGAGAAAAGGTTAGTCAACCAGGACACACAGTTCCTCTGCATACTTAGTCCAGGTGAGGTCACTAAATGTGTGAGAAGAAAATTTCTTTAAAGCTAGTCTTTTAAAGAGTCAAGTGTTTCTCTTCCTTTTCTCTCCCTTTTCACAGTTGGATGCCATAATATATGGGATCCTTTTGGATGTCTGGACCATCTCAGTCTCAAAATCATTCCATGGGGGAAATATGCACATCTGTGAAAACTCATGCCTTAGAGTGTTGTGAAAGAAGACTGCTGTGCCAATCTGGCGACATTGAGCAATCTCCTTGAATTATCATCATGGTTTGCCCCACCCTTATTCACTTAAGTATGACCATTGCACCAATACTTTCAAAATCATATTGATTATTAACAATGTCTCTCAGCAATATGATAGGATCACTATAGAGTCACTGTAACTTGGAAATGACTTGATGTCAGATAGGAATTTTATTTTTTCCTTTGAGGAGCACAGAAAGTCTATTTTTCCTATTCACTTTTATATTTAAAATAACAATAAAATGTTATTTAAAACATTAAAAAAAACATTCTTAGTTTGTGGACAAAACAAATGTAGACTAAGGAACAGGTCTGATACTCAGACTTCCTTCAGTGGCATAAGGGGCAAAGACAGTGGTTCTCAACCTAGGGGTTGTGACCCCTTTGGGGGGGGGGTCATAGGACCCTTTCACAGGAGTCACCTAAGACCATCACATTTCCAGTGGTCTGAGGAACTGAGACCCCGCTCCTCTATCATCTCCAGGCTGCTTCATCCACATGCAGATATATGCTGATCTGGTGAGAAAGAAACTATCTCAACCTTCCAACTGACATTGGTTTTTTGGGCATACTATCATAAAATATAGCAAGATAGTTTGCTGATGTTATAGTAAGACTGTTATTCATGCTACACCATGATTCAAAACAAAATTTCTCTATTTTTAATTAGAAATAAATATTTCACAATATACAATTGCATATTGTTTTGTGATTATCACTGTTTAAATCATGTTCAATTTGTAGGGAGGAAAATACATCCTGCATATCACATATTTATATTATGATTCATAACAGTAGCAAGGTTGTGACATTAGTAAGGTGGAGAACCTCTGGGTTAAGAGTTGGTCTTCTAACTGCAAGGATGACAGTTCAAACTATAACAGACCAGGCTGTCTGTTCCTGTTAAGGTTTATAATCTTGTCAATTCTGAGCACCATTCTACTCTGCCAAACAAAGCCACTGTGTTGGAATTGACAAAATGTACCTAGGATATATCTGTCTGATTTCAGCATAATTATAGTTTATTAACATAACATCTACTCTCACAACAAATTTGGATCTACAGTTTAATTGCATTAGTTATCATTTTCTTTATGCAGAGAATCAGATCTGCAGAAAGGGAATAACGCTGATATCCCCTCTTATCAACAGTTCCTCTTGAAACGAAAACCATCTCCTCATTCCCCACCTTGAACACACATCCTCTGCCTCAGGTGTAAGCATCACCACAACAGAGGTTTTCTCTCCTAACCAAATGAAGTGCTACCAATCGGTCATGCTCACTTCATCTCCATCTTTCCCTACAAAACCTAACCAGAAGCTTAATTCTTCTGGATATGCTTTCTTCTGAGTTCCTAGTACAGGAAAACTGTATCACACGACTCAGTCGTTTATTATATGTGAGAAGCAGCAACTTTGCATCTATCCTCTAGGCATCCAATGAGCATGTCATACCCTTATCCTTGAGGCAAGTATGGCCCATTAGAGAGACTAACAGGTGATGTGTAAGTATTACCTTTAGAAAGCAGAAGGTGGCTTAGGAAGCACATAAGGCGGTAATTTGTATAGTGACATTTTAGTTTTGCTTGAAGCCATATTGTGCCATTTACTAGAGAAAGAAAGAAAAAGAAAAAATAAAGTGCTTTGTGGGTGTTCCCTTGCTCCTGCAAATTGCTGAATATATTTCAAAGAATCATTCAATTAATGGAGTTATGTGAATGCTAATCATATCACCTGTTAATTTTGTCATATTCATTGAAAATACATTGTCTTGTGGTATAGAGATATAATGGAATATAATAAAATATTATTTTTAGCTAAATAAGTTTAGCATAAATCTTGAAATGGATAACAATAGTAGCATAATTAATACCATAATAAAATAAATTTTGGAGAGTAATATAGAATAGGAGTGAATGGAGCTATGGTAGGAAGTCAGATTGAGGATGGTTATTAGGATAGCATATTAAATATTTTGAATGATATGGTAATCAAGTAAAAAAGATAGCTATAGATATACGTAGATAGATATGCATAGCTATATACAGATAAATAGGAAAACAGCTACATAGTATTATTTAATCAAAGAAAGGGAATCAGCTAATCAACACAGTTGCATTCTCAGTAAGATTTTAATGAATAACTGTGCCCTGAACCTACTGACTTTAATAAATACTATTCAAGTTCTTTTAATAAGCAACCGGGATTGATAACATACTTTTCCTGAGAGTGAACTTTAAATTAGATGTGTTGCCTGGCTTATGAGTAGTCGTCAGCTTAGACAAAGGCTAACTTTAAAATAGGATTCTGTACTTGAATTCCATAAGAAAAGAAAAAAAATGTCTATGCACACAAGATGGCAGGAATTCAACTTTCCATCACTTTCGATCACTATTGTCTTGAGTTGACTCGACATCCTCACACCCATATGCAGAACAAAACACTGCACCGTCATGCTCCAGCCTTATGATTCTCCATATGCTCGAGCCCGTGGTTGCAGCCACGTCAGCCCCTCTGCTTGAAAGCCTTCCTTTTCTTGCTGCCTCTACTTCATCAAGCCTGATATCCTGGTGTTGTGGTTGATGAGTCGGGCTGCCAAGTTCCGGGTCAGCAACCTGAAGCTGACAGTGGCTCAGATGGCGAAAGATGAGGCTTTCTAGGCCCGCAAAGAATTACCATCTCCGAAATGCACAGGAGCAGTCCTGGAAGGTCCCTCTGAGTCAGCACTGACTCGACGGCAGTGTGCTTAAGAGTGATATGCTTAGAAGAAATCAAAGAAAACATCAGATATGGCAGTTTATTACTTCATCCTGCATTTCTTAAATGTCAGTGACTAAAGAGATATTTTATTAGGGTTTAGGTAGATACTACTGATAACAGAATGAATAGGAAGCGGCCTATGTTTGCTGGTGATGGAAAAGGAACATATATACATTACAGCAGCTAGCTATCCCATTGACACAATTGTAGGGATTGACGTGTCACTGATTGAACAAAGGGCAACATATGGGGATTTTAACATGAAGATGAGTTAGCGATAGCATTACCAAGGTGGTCTCAAAATTTCTTTAAATTCTTGGTAAAGTATTTGGATATGACTACAGATATTTACATCTGGTGATGATTTGTAAACCTGAAGAACAAGTTTCCCACTTAGTTATGTAATCTATAATATGTTGGCTCTTCTAGGCTGCCATACATCGGTATCTTCTTGAGATTGCTGTGCCCCTTCCTAGGAGTTTGTGATTTAATAAGTGTCATTTCAAATCCAAAACTTTGTCTTTCTAAAAGGATATCATATGATATTGATGCATGAGGAGCACATCCTGGAGACGACTGAAATTATGGAACACGTATATACTTGGAAAGCATCTAATATTGAATAGCCCTGCTTTTAGTAATTTCAGTAGCATTTTTTTAGCTGCAAACCAATCAGAGAAATAAAATCAATATGTCATAATAGAATTATGTAATGATGTCCATTTGAAAATTGAAGAAACATGGTCAAAGTGATTATCTTGGCTAAGGCATGCATCAATCGTCCTTTTTTTGTTTGTTTTAATTGGTCATCTTGAGTCTTTCTTCAGGATTAGTAATTGATCAACACGATCAGATTTTACAAATGGAACTCCTATGTACCAATTAGGACCAAAGTCAAGAAAGTCATCAGAGTATCTGCTGCAACAACTTTCCAAAATCATTCTGCATCTACTGAAAGCAATTTTGGAAATGAGCAATGTAAGTGGGAAAAAAGTACAATGGTCTTGCTAAGAACTCATATATTTCTCTGGTTGTAGTTCGGTGCCACTGAGTCATTTCTGGCTCATATCATCACTGTGTACCCGAGATGGAAGCAGTCTGTAACCTGAGAGCATCCTCAATGTCACAACAATGTTTCAGTCTTGTGTAGCCACTTCATCTCATTGATAGTCTTCTTTTTTGCTGACCCTCTATTTTACTAAGCATAATGTCCTCTTCTAGATATGTACCCAAAGTACCTGATATGAAGTTTTGTCATCCTCTTTGTTTAATAGCTTTCTGGTTGTATGTCCTCTAAGACAAATTTCTTCTTCTATAACTCCTGGTATTTTCAATAGTCTTTCCCAACATCATAATCCAAAGTCATTAATTTTTCATTGTCTTTCTTATACATTGTCCATCTTTCATGTGCATATGAGACAATGGAAAATATCTTGGCTTAAGTAAGACTCACCTTAGGTCTCAAAATGACATATTCTTTAATATTTCGAAGGAATTTTTAAGCAGAATTTCCCAATATCTTAAATCATTTGACTTATTGTATGGTGCTTCCACAAGGTGGATTTAAGTAATATGAAATTTTTGACAACTTACATTTGGTTACTTATTTTATCATAATATTAATTATTGGTCTAGATGCGAAGAATTGTTCTTGTTTTTTTATTAGGAATAATTCTTACTGAAGGTTACAGTCTTTGATCTTCAAGTAAGTGTTTTGTGTCCTATTCGTCTTCAACATGGAAGACTTGTCATCTGCATCTTTCCAGCTGATAATCAGCCTTCTTTCACTCCTCGTACCACAATTGTTTTTGCTTTTGCTCAAACCATTTTGTCAGGGTACAGTCTAGTCATCATATTCAGCAGTTCAATCATATCAAGCAGTGTTGTACAGTCGCTACCAAAATCTGCTTCAAAACATTTTCTTCCTTCTTGTACACCTTGACATCAGCTCCTCATAATGCTCCCCTGTCATCTCCCAGAATCTGTTAATCTAGTCATTATCTCTGTAGGTTCCATCTTCTTAGAATGTTTTGCTCAACATATAAATTGAATAATTATGCTAAGGCGATATTGATCAAACATATGTCATTTCCTATCACATATTATATAATAATGACTGCTTCTTGTTCTATGTATAGATTCTTCAATACTACAATTAAGTGTTCTGGACCCTCCATTATTTGAAATGTTATATGTAATTTGATGTTAGTTTACCCACACTGGTAATTATGTATAGTTAATGGAACTCTCATTCTCTATTGTTTAAAGATCTATCTGTAATCATCAATGATGTCTTTCATTCTATATCCTCGTCTGAATCTGGATGGAATTTTTAAAATCCCCTCTTACAGCAAAGTGAAATTATTTGCTACTGCTCTTTCGTTCATAGTTTTTGTAGCTTACACCAAATGACTGCACAAGATCCCTCAAATAAGGGCTAGACATTTGGGGCTGTTCAGTTTTCCTTTCCATTAGGTTTAAAAGTGAGCCATCTCAGAATGAGAAGCCTCTGCTGTGGCTCTCCTTCCATGTGAGATTCCTGTGTGATGGAGCGAGGCAGCAGAGGCAGCAGAAACTGCAGCTCCCAGATTATGACACAGAGCAGAGGACGAGTGCTGAAACCAGGAAGCAGAGGGGTGGCCTTACAGGCCCATGGCAAAGGTAAAGCTGGTGTTTTGCAGTGGGGGTGGGAGGGGGGTTAGCTTGCTTAAGAGTTCTGGTAGGACATTTGTCAGAACTAAAGGAGCTTTGTAATACTCACCTATGCTGGGCAGAGGGCAAAGGGCCATGTGGCAAAGTGGTTGAGCAACAGAGGGAGACATGGCTGCCTACATGGCTGAGAAGGAAAACTGATGCAAGCAAATATGTTTTCTGATGCTTACTTGTGGTGATCTCTTAATTTCACTAATAGCCACCACCCCCAATCAGGAATATTGTCTGTTACAAATTCTGGGTTATCATTGAAGCAGATTTGAGAATCCAGTAGAAAAAGTAGAGTATCACAGAATTGGAAAGATGATTGGTGTCAATGAAAGATAAAGAAGGACGCTGGCTAGAATCTCATCTGACATTGACTCAAAGGAATCATTCTTAGGCAAATGTGAAATTTGATACTTTTTACCCTTTGTAAAGCCAGATGAGAGCACTCACTCATTTTCTCAACTATTTATTTACAGATGCAATCATTTATTAATTAGCTGTAGCAAAGCACTGCTTATGAAAGTAATGATATTGTTCAATAATTTCCTCACTCTGCAGTTTCACTTTGTTTTGAAATTGGTACCAATGTTAATCTCTTCCAGTCAGTTGACTAGATAGGGGTTACCCCAAACTCTTGACATTATATTTCAGAAAGAAAGAAAGAGAGATATATAAAAAAAAAAGGTAAATAGAAAAGAAAACAGAAAGGATCAGTGAATACCATGTAAATACCTGTGGAGCATTATCTGATCCAGTACCAAAATATATGACACTTAGGTTAGAAAGTTACTTCCTCCATATAGAGCTGACCTTAATGACATGGATGGAGTAAAGTTTCTACATCTTCATTTGCTAATGTGGCACAATTCAAAGGAGGGTTGGAGGGACCAGTGGCAAATGTCCATTAATCAGAACTGAATCTACAAAATATGTATCTATAAAAATTGAAAATTGTCACAAATGATATGAAACTCTTGAAGAGTTATTTCCTAGGTACCAGTGAGCTGAAATGTATTTGTGGTGACCTTTGTGAATTGGACAGCAATATAGTTATCTATGCTGGGAATGGCAAATTTGAAAAGAATGGCATTGCACACACTGTCAAAAAGAACATTTCAAAATTGATTTCAAAGTACAACATGCTTATAATGAAGATCGGTTAATGTGACTATTACTCAAATGTGCAAATGATGAAAGTGATGAAAGTGAATAAATGGATGATTATTTTATAAACTTCTGCAATGTGAAATTGATCAAACATGCAGTTGATACTGGTGATTGGAATGCAAAAGTTGGCAATGAAGAAGAGGGATCAGGGGTTGGGAACTATGTCTTGACAAACAAAAGAAAAGAAGCAGGAGCGTACATATCAGATTTCCACAAATCTAATGACCTATATCTTGGTAATATCTTCAATCAACAACATGCACCGTGACTATACACATGTAGAAGAACAATAGGTTTCTACCAAGGACTTCAGTCTAAAATCGATCAAACATGCAATCAAGGTGCATTGTTAATTATCAGTGATTGCAATGAAAAAGTTGGAAAAAAAGAGACAGGAACAAAAGTTGGAAAGTGTGGTCTTAGTGATAGAGAAGAAACATAGCCAGAGTGCTTCATAGAAACAGGGATGGCAAGATTTGTCTTCCACACTTTGGACATATTGTCAGGAGATACCAGTCCTTGGAGAAGGACATCGTGCTCAGTAAAGTGGAAAGGCAGCAAGCAAAAGCAAGCCTCCGTGTTTCATTCTGTTGTGCGTGGGATCGCAATGGGTCAGAAATAGCAACAATATGCACACACACACCGTGAGATGTAATCTGAAAACATCAGTCAAGTCCATTTGTAGAAACAAACATGGAGAAGCTCGAAAGTCATTAGTCAGAAGAAATCCAGCTGCTGACTGAAGAATCCAGAACCAATTATTCATACTGATACCGAGGTTGAAGCTGAAGAAAATTAGAACAAGTTCATGAGAACATGATAAATATATATAAATATATTTACATATATACAATATTTACAAATATACAAAGTTAAAATATAACCACAAGGATAACCCACCTGAATTTAGAGGCTATCTCAAGAATAGATTTGATACATTGAATACTAGTCCCCAAAGACCAGGCAGACGAATTGTTAGATGATACCAAGAAGTTTATATATGCAGAAAGCAAAAGTTCATTAAATAGGGACAAAATGAAGACAAGATCAAAATGAATATCAGAAGAGATCAGGAATATGTTCTTTAGTATAGTGAAGCCAAAGAACATACAGGAAATGATGAAATAAAACAATATTTCAAATGGCTGCTCAAGGAAATAAAGTATTCTAACAAAATGTAAAAAGACCCGGAGTTTGAAACACAAATAGAAGAATACGTTTGGTACATCTCAAGCTAAAAGAAGTAACACAAATATCAAAGTCTCAAGTTGTAATGCAGAAAGATTCTTTAAGTCAAATATTGAACCCTGTAGGAGGCATCAAAAGAAGATGAAATAAATGTACAAAGTCATTCATACAGAACACCAAACTCACTGCCATCACGTGCATGTCAACTTCTAGAAAGCACATAGGACAGGGCAGAACTGACCCTGTGGGCCTTCAAGACTGTAGACCTTACTGGGAGTAGGGAGCCTCATCTTTCTGTCTTGGAGAAGTTGGTGGTTTCATATTGCTAACCTTGCGGTTAGCAGGTCCATGAACAACCACTATTTCACCAGGGCCATGGCATATGTCTGGTTCACTGTTCCACAATTTGAGGAGGCAACTAATGATGAAGAACTGAGGATAATGGATAATAGAATTTGAAATTGTTTTAAATGCATTGTTGGGGTGAGGATTAGTGGAATTAGTAGATTGTCATCTGAGATGTTTAACAAATGGATGCAACACTGGGCGCACTCCCTCATCAGGGGCATGATTTTGGGAAGAGAACATACGCTAATCATTTGTTTTCTGTGATTTTGTCCGATTATAGTGACTTGTGTCTTGCTATGATTATCATATCAGCCTTTCAAAAAGTGAGTCAGTTAGATTTCCAAGGAGCTTGCTGACTAAAAGTGTACTAGTAATCTTCCGTACTTTTCAGACCATAAGACATACCTGACATAAGATGCACTCAGTTGTTAGAGAAGGAAAAAAAGCAAAAAAAATATTCTGGATCAAATAGTACAAGTATACTAAAATATTTTTCAAAATAAAGCAAAACATGATAATATTTAACAGCATAAACTCACCAGTGGTAAGAACCATTATCACTTTCATTAAAAAATGAAGGTAGGTGTGTGCCGTGCCAATCATGTGACCTGACTGACATTGAGGCTCCAGGAGACAGGACTTCTCCTAAACAAACAGCAATCCACAGCATGCAAACAGCAGTGAACAATAAGCAGGCATAGGGGATCATAAACAAATGTTCTGGGGTACCACATCTTCAGACCATAAGACACACCCTCTTTTTCCCCCATTTTTTTTTTTTTTGTGGCGGTGGCAGGGAGAGCGTATCTTATAGTCCAACAAATTTGGTAACTTAGAAAATGTGCCATTGAAAACTTTAAGAATCCCAAAATAATTTCTCCCCTTTTTTGGGGGGGGGGGCTCATCTCTGCTCTCTGGTGGTGGGAGTAGGAAGCTCAGTCCCACTGCTCCATCCCAGTGGGCCGCAGTCCCACGCACAACCACTACACCACCTGGGCTCAGCCCAACTTCTCCCTTTTTTAAGGGTGTACTGCTTTTGATACTGTTTGGACTAGGTCTGGAGGAGGTAGTCCCTTCCGGCAGACTCTCAGGTCAATGGATGCTCTGCTAGATTTGTAACCACTACATCCAGAATTTCAAGCATCACACCTCCCCGGGGGGCAAGGGCGGGGGGCAGCATCCACACAGCACTTCCATCCAGCATTCCGGAAAGCAAGTTTGTGAAAAACAAGATGATTTACTGACAGGCCATATGCTAACCCAGATCCTGCAGCTCCAACACAAGAAAACTCCCTTCCTCTTATTGGCACATGTGTCCTTGTCTTATGCTATATATAAGACTTATGCTATATATATGCCCTTGTCTTGTACTATATATAGTATTATAGCATATACAATAAGCCTTTCTTTATTTCTTGTTCCTGGCTAAATTCTATCTTAATTCATTTTCACCTCTGAGACACCTCATTGAAGAAGGTTTTCATGTTTGTTTGGTGAAGCAGAACGGCAGCAGGAACATAAGACCCCTCAGGAAAACAGATCAGGATAGTGGCTGAGTGGACATTACTGTGACACACACACACACACACAAAGTGACACAGAACTGGGCAGTGATTTGTCCTCTTAGCATCAACTTAGGGAAGGTTAACAGCAACAGCAATAATTAAGAGCATTTTCTGTGCTAACATTTAAGGAGATCACCGTTTGAGCATTTGCTTCAGCACTTCTATTCAACATGTGCAAAGCATCCTTACTTTCTGAGTCTGGTTAATAGTAAAATGAATATATGGTACTTAGCTCATCACTTTCAGGAGAAAAAGATTATGGTGTCAAGCCTCATACCTGATAAATACTCAACAAAAGCTAGCCCAAATGCTGATAGTTTCAAAAAAGTACCATATGTCCCCTGGGGAAGATTTATAATGTTCCTCAATAAAATTATAATAATGTCTCTAAAAAGAACCAGGGGTGTTTATGAACCATAGTTATATAATTGAACTTAGAGAGTCCTCTTAATCTTAACCAAACTCCAAGAACACCTAGTTTTTGGAATGTGGCTCAACTCTGCTTGCCCTTGTGCATAGTTGGTATAACCTGGGGTGATGAAGAATAGATGGGTCATGGTATCAGAAAGCGTAGCATCTGGGCTCTTAAAGACTTGTCTTGGCTGAGCCCCGGCGGCGTAGTGGTTGAGTGCAGGACTGCAGCCCATTGGCTTGGTGGTTCAAATCCACCAGCAGCTCTCTGAGCAAGGCTGAGTAGCTCCCAGGACCACCAGAGGGCAGTGATGCCAAAAAAAAAAAAAACCAAAAAAACACTTGTCTCAAAATAAGGATCCATCTAACTGGGGTGTCAGTCAAATCCACAAGGAAGAAGGATAATAAATAAAATGTCAGCCCAAAGAAGAGAACAGTATTTGAGCTAAAATTCTGCACCCAGTTTGCAGAAGGCTATGGATGACAGTGAAAGCCCAAAATCCATTTTCAGTGTCCCAAAGAAATCAAGCCTCTTGGGACTCCCCTCTGACCAGAGACCAGGGAAGTGAATAAATTTTCTATCAAATAGAGTGAATTGGCGAGTGTCTTATTGCAGATGTAGTTGGATTAAAATGTAACACTATCATTTGATATTCTTCTTGACTCATTTAAAATTTATTTGTTTTTAATTCTTTCTAATTTATTTTATATCAATGATACTATGTTTTATTTTGTGATTGTTGTTGCTTTGTATTGTTCTGTATGTAGACTCCAGGATAAGAAAATCTGTAAAGATAATAATTGAATTAACAGTTTCTTAGGTTATGGTATGGGAGGCTGGTGGGAAATCGAAGTCTAATAACAATAAGTACAAGAAGGAAAAAATGCTATAAACTTGAATGTGGTAAGGATTGCTTAACTCTTTTTAATGTTTTGAAACTATTGAATTGTATGATATATTAATGATTTGGCAATAAAACTTTAAAAAGCTATCCAATAATATTATGGCTAGTATTCTTTTTCATTATTAATATTTTATTATTGCTAATTAAATGAACATGTAATGTAAAAATTAGAAATAAAAATGTGAAATAGAAACAGATCTGCAACAGCAATTTCAAAATGAGTCAGCAGTGTCAAGTGATTAATGTAGAGGCTACAGATCATTATATGGTTCATAAGAGCAGGTCATTTTAATATATAAATATTCATCAAGAGAAGATTACTTAATATATTATAGTTCATATGATTTAATATCATATGGACATTAAAAATGGTAATGTGATCCTATTTATTTATAGATACTAGATGTATGGCACAGGAAAAACAAGTAGCATATAAAATAGAGAAAAAGATCCAGCTGTGAAAGATAAGTATATAAATTCTGTGTAAATCTATATAATGCAATAACTGTAGTATTTATATTTGGAGAATATATTATATGTATATATACATATCTTGACAACTATTAATATTTTATTATTGATAATTGAGAGAACATGCATTAGCAGTAATAAGAAACAAAAAAATTATATATACATATATATATATATATAGAGAGAGAGAGAGAGAGAGAGAAAGAGAGAGAGCTGTATTGTTTATGGACAATGCCTAGTCCTCACCATCCATAGGTTCTAAGTGATTGATTTTTATAAGTAGAGGCAGGCATTTCTTTCTAATATTTCTTATTCTAGAAGTTCAAAGAAAATTTCTTTTGCACCGTAGCAGCTTGTTAAGCTCCACTGCCAGGTAGGTAGTGTCTGCCCATGAGGGAAATTGTCGGGAATGAAATATGGATTGACTGCTTGGAAGAATCTCCAATTCATCATTTTCTGCTCTCTCCCTCTTCTCTGGAGATTTCTTCAAGGAGAATTATTACACTTTGCATATAACTGCTTACGATTGGTGATATTGTTAAGGTTTCTCTTAAAGAGAAGTGCTTTTTACAATGAATTGAATCTTTGACACTTTCAGGGGTAGGTGAAGAAATGAAACATATAAAGCCATTTTGAAGGAGTTGCTACTATTTCTGAGCTTGACTTTTAAGGAGAGCTAAGCGAAGACTATAAGCTTCTAGATATATTGTGCTGGAATTTTTCACCTTTTCTCTATAGTATTGCTTCATTAGTTATTAGGGAATAAAAAATTTGTGATTGTTTTCTTTGTGAATACCCAAAAGATTTCTAGTGAAGCAATGCCATTTAAAAAGTCTTCTATCAAAAAAAAAAAAAAGTCTTCTCTCCCTGGCCGAGCACCCTGTGGGGCAGGAGGAGTATCTGAAAACTACTGACAACAGCTAATGACAAAACAGTTGATTTTACATAATTTTGGATAATGGTAACTTAAATTGTGAAAAAGTTGAAGTTATCTAAAGGTGAAAGGCTATTATGATATGATTTTACTTAAATAGTTACTTTATGGATCATCAGTTAATTTAGAAATGTTTTCTTCATTTGCTATCTGTACCATTCTCTGAACTTCATTTTGAAGACGTGTGATTACAGAGCAATGGGGTAAATGAACAAAACATGTCAAAGTGGAGAAGTTTTAAGTGGATGAATTACCAAACCAGTCCAAATAGCACATCATGGCCATAGAGTGAATCCTGACTCTTATCCACTCTCTAGACTAGAGCCAGTAGCCTTGGTGACGTAGTGAGTTACATGTTGCATTGCTAATCAGAAGGGCTGCAGTTTGAAGCTACTTGCCACTGTATGGGAGAAAGATGAGATTTTTTTACTCTTGTGAAGATTTACCGTCTTTGAAACTCTCAGGAGCAATTCTATTATGTTCTACTGGGTCTCTGTGAGTCAGAATCAACTTTGTGGCTACTGAGAGAAAGTGGACAGAAGAAAATGACCTCTGAGAATTTCCAAAGTTCTAATCTGTATGAAAAGTCTGCTGTATCATTCTGTTGTATCAATCTGTGATGAGTTAAGCTAAAGTCCTGTATCCAAGGGTAGGCAAAAACACATGCTCTCTTTAAGAGCAGACACAGCTTATAAAACACAGTTTTGCTTTGGTTGCACAATTTAATGTTCTTTAAGCAACATGGGAATTTAGAAAATTAACAATTGACTAGGAAATTGGAGTCGAAATGATTATAGGATGGTCAGTCTACCTAATTAAAAACAAACAAATAAACACACAAAGCACGATTTCACACTGAAGGTACAATTGTGGGTGCATGAAGGATGCAATGGTCTTGTTCTAAATTAAAGTAAAAACGAAACAAGATAAGCATAATGAATTATGTCCAAAGAGATCAATAAATATGGTCAAAATAAAGAAGACTTGATGGTAAACAGCGACTACAGACATGCAGGGATCATTTAATTTCTGCAATTTAGATACAGAAGTCAGACACAGAGGACAGCCTTAAGAATGGTGGAAGGTAGGGTCTCCTAAGCTCTAAATCTTTTAGAAGCACACTGTCTGATCTTTCTCCTGATGGATCTGAAGCACAGACTTGCTGTTAGTGTCAAGTGCCTAAGCACCAGTGGCAGTCAGTTTCCTTCATCTGTAGCATAGCAGATGTGACCTTTTCCTTTGAATGTAGTTAAACATAGCTGCAGTCCTGCCTGGTCCTATTGGGTCACTATGAGTTGGCATCGACATTACAGCAGTGAGATATCTCACATCCATAAATAATGAATATTCCATGTTCTCTGATTTCGAGACAGCACTGGGGACATATCATTACTACTCTCAAATAATCTATAGCTAGAATGAAATTCAAATTCAAATTCCAACATGGTTTGCTACTGGAATACAAAAATCAACATCCAATTGCATATGGAAAGAAGCCTCACATAGTTGACACAATACAGAAACAGACTAAAGGGGCTTCACATTAAGATACTCTAAACATAGTATACAGTTCTGGTGGTTCTGTGGGATAAGCATTGAACTGCAAGGTAAGCAATTCAAAATGACCAGCTCCTCAATGAAAGTAGAGTGGGGCTATTTGCTTCTTTAAAAACTTACAGCCGTGAAAACCCTAATTGAAATTGAGTTGTAATCCATAAAGAAGGTTGCAATCTTTGATCTTCATCAGCAAGTGCTTAAAGTTCTCCTCATTTTCACCAAGCAAAGTTGTATTATCCACATGCCAGGTGGTTAATTAGCCTTCCTTTAACCCTGATGCCGCATTCTTCTCACACAGTGCAACTTCTCTGATGGCTTACTCAGCATACAGCATGAATGACTATGGTGAGAGAAGGACTATGGTGGTGACACACATCTTTCAGGTTTTTAACCATGCACCTTCATTTGTTCTGTTCCCACAACTAAATTGTGATCTACGTGCAGGGGTCTCTCGTGGATTCTCCGGCTTCAGAGTTCATGTGGTTTCTCCTCCAGAGATGTCTCACAGGGAGTGAACCAAGATATAGTGTCTCCTGCCTCCAAGAAGGAAGTACTGGATTTCCAGGATTCTCAGGAGAAGGCAATGCCCACACAGAGGTCTCACTGGCTATCTCTAGGTTGACAGGCTCGAGTCCACGCCCATGCTCTTAATCCTCAAATTGACACCAGATTAGGGAATTACCACACCATTCTTTTCAAGGCTATTCATTGTTTGTTATGAATCGCACAGTGAAATGGCTTGGCATAGTTATTAAATCACAAATAAACATCTTTCTGGTAATGTCTGCTTTCAGCCAAGCTTCATCTGACAACTGAAATGATATCCCTTGCTTTGGATTCACTTTTGAATCCATCCTGAACCTCTGGCATTTATTGGATAATTGTCAGTAAAAATTTGTATGGGGTAGCCAATGATATTATTCTCTAATTTGAGTATTGGAGATAGGATCCAAGTTGCCTGGATCCACAATCAATACTGGTATAAGGAGCAGCCAAGAGGTCCAAAGATATACTGCATTAAACTAATCTGCCTCATAAGATATTTTTAGAATATTTCAAGCAAGAATGATACTTTGATGACTAAGGCACACCTGACACTGTAGCACATGCGTGTGAAAGTTGGACATTTGGGAGGGAAGACTGATGAAAAATCTATGCATTTTTTATGCACATGGAGTGCTGGGGAAGAACATTGAAAGAACCATGGGCTGCTAAAAGAACAAACTATTCTGTATTGGAAGAAGTAAGCCACAGTGCTCCTGAGAGACAAGAATGGCAAGACTTACCCTTACATAGTTTGAATATATTGTGAGAGAGACCAATCCGAGGAAGATACCATGCTTACTAAAATGGAAAGGCAGTGAAAATGCTGAAGCCTTTACCGAGATGGATCAGCACAGTGGCTGCAATGGGGGGCACAGGTGAGGGTGACACAGGGCGTGCAGTGTCTCCTTCTGTTGTATGTAAAGCCCCTATGGGTTGAAGCAGGCTTGGTGCCACCTAACAACAACATAGATTAGAAAGCACTGCTGAGAAAATAAAAGGACAGTTATATAGATGGGGTTTTTTTTACTAAAATATTATGAATCTGTGACTCTTATAAAGTAAAAGCTTAAATGACAAGGACACTGTCTACAGGAACAATGAGGGTTAGGGATAGTACACAATTTCGACAGCATTCATTTCCAAAGAACTGTGCTTACTAGATGAACACATTATTTAAAAACACAAAGAACTCATGCAAACAGTAAATATGAGTTAGTCCTGAGTCACCATTCATTGGGCACCCTAAAAGAAACAGAATAAAATGAAAGACCCATGATCATGCATTTCATAAGTATGGAATAACAGTCATCTGCTTCTTCTCACACTAGAGAATTCAGGCTCAATTCAAAGAAGTACAGAATAGTTTAAGATTTCATCCAGTTTTCTTAGTGGCTTTCCAAATGGAATCCCTTGCAGATTACCTACGGAGATTGATGTGCTCTTCCTTTTGTAGGGTCCACATGTGGATTGAGACACAGTGAATTTGCTCTGACCCTTGTCCAGACATGTGCATGGACTTGCTATCAAATAGAGTATTGAACGTCAATGTCAGTAGATATGATTCACTGCCCTGAGTCAGTTCTGACTCAGAGTAAGCCTATAGGATGGTGTAGAACTGCATCTGTGTGTTTGCAGCGATACACTATAAGGGAGAAGCAAGGCTGGTCTTTTTCCCACCTAGTAGCTGGTGAATTTGAGCTGCAGGCCTTGTGGTTGGCAATCCAACATCTAACCACTGTGACACCAGAGCTCCTATGGTGGATGGTCAGTTTAAATGTGATACCTTATCACTTGATCTCCTTCTGATCTATATTAAATTTGCTCCAAAATTTAATATCATCTGACTTTATTTTTGATTAAGTTTTTTTGGTTTTCTTTTGTTATAATTGTTGGGTTTTGTTTGTTCCTTTGCTTCTTATTTTGTTTTGTGTGGCTTTTTGCATATGAATTCCAGGATAGAGAAATCTGTAGAAACAGTACTGGTTTAAGAATGACCAAGGGTCATGGCAGAGGAGGTGGTCAGAAGAAAATGTGGAGCTAATAACAATGACTATAAGAGAGAAGAAAATCTAAAACTGATTATGGAGATTGCCCAACTATTTGAGTGTGATTGAATTGTTGCATTGTATATAATGTGAATTACAGGCCAATAAAACTATTAAAAGTTTAACATATGTTAAGGCCTTAACAACAAAAAACCAGCTACTAGCATGACTTTACATACACCCTTGGCAAAGACCATTTTTCACAAAGGGTATCATGTTTAGTAGAGTTGAGGGCCAGTCAAAACAAAGGGCACCCTCCTGTTGATTAATTGGCACAATTACCAGAACAATGAACTCAAACACCGATAATCATGGCTCATAACTGGATGTTTCAATTTTTGATACATAGGATCTTCAGGAGATAGAACACACTCAATGATAATAGTCAACAATGGCAAGTTGTTTTGAGAAGTAAAGAATATAAGGTGCATAAACCTTCTGTCCATAATGGAAATGGAGTGCATGCTAATGTCAAATTTTTTTTATAACAATAACACAGTCATCACCTTTTCCTTTCACCTTTTAATTTTAATCGAGGCCAGGATGCTAGTACAAATTAGTAAGTACTAGTAAGTATCCACAATGAGTGGACTGTAAATACTTTGAACGGTGAATGATGGTCATTATATCCCACACAAGCTTTAATAAACTAAGTTCTCTGCTAGTTCATTGTGAAACATCATTTTTCAATGTTACTAGATGATAATTTTTCAAACTGCCTTCTGTGCATATAAAAGATGGTAATTAAAGGAGCTGAAAGATTGAGGGAAGAATTCCAAGACCAATTAAGTTTGAAAATCACCTTATTAACCAACAAAATGGGATTTTACTTTCTAGGGATTCTGTCATTAATTCATTAGTATTCATTGAGTTTCTCAGATAGTCATAAAATATGAAGTATTTTTAAAACTTTCAGCATTGTGCAGAAGAAAAACAGCAAAATTTAGTGTTTTTCTCTTCACTGGTAGAGTATTAGGTAAAAGGTTTATAAACCTTTTACTAAAATATTAGGCAAATATAATTCCTAGCTAGATTTATACTCTCTTAAAATGACACAGTGGTGGCATGCATAAAGTTTGAGGTGAATTATATATTTCTTGCTCAGCATTAGATAGATTATGACCCCCAAGTCTTTAGTCGAGGCCAGGGAGAAAGCAAGTTTCAAGTTATATACAAGGATGACCTTGATGAAACGAGAAATGGGTAAGTCAATATTTCATTTTATACCATTTCAAACATAATTATTTTTATATTTTTCAAAAGTTTTATCAATATCTAACTCACATATAACATTCAATAGTTCAATTACAAATCTGCGGTACAGAGTATGTCAAAGTGATCTCTGTGATCTAAAATGGAGCCATCTTGGTGAAAAATCAATGTAAGGGTGGTGAATTATTGAATTTGGATCTTTTACCTAACTCCCATCTAAAGACCTTTTCCTGCATGGATCTGGTAAGAAGGGGAGGGAAGACACTGACAGCAGTAATTGCAAGCAGGATTCCCCAGAATGTCATCCTGAAACTTGCAAAAAGACCCCTCTGATGAACAGGAGAAGGGAATATCATTTCCAGCAAGACTCAGGAGTGGAGTGAATCCTGTGGTTCAGAGCTCACTGTGCAGAAAATCTTCTGAATTCAGAAGACAGTTATAGTATCAGAGGAGCAGCCACTGCAGAAACCAGGGAAGTATACACAGAACAGTTGGTGGCTTAGCAGCGCACGGGATAATTAGAGTTGGTGCAGAAGGCTGACTTGTGGAAGAAGACCTCTGCACACTTTGGAGAGGTGGGCTTGCCGTCTCTGCGAAGTGGAACTCAGGTCTTTAGGCTGTGGTGTACAGAACCAGATTGGCCCTGTGCCCTTAATTCACTATGTGCTGACCTATGGAGCTTGAACTGAAGGTTTTCTGGTTGAGGCTAGCAGCATAGTGGCATGTGCTTTAGGTAATATACTAAAATACCTGAAAAAAAAGCAACTTTTTAGCATGTCCTGACAAGCAAGTACCTGCGGCAGCCTGTCGACATCCTTAACAAATTCTTTATTTATAAATAGTGTCAGTGAGTTCTGATTGACATTGAAATATTCATCGGAGAATCTAGAGACCCACAAGTGAAGTTCTACCCTATTGCCAGGGTCACTCAGGGATGGAATCAACTTGATGGCAGTGACGTTGACAAAGTGAGAGGTGAAATAGGGAATAACAACACAGGCAGCACAACCAACTATCCAGTTTGAAAACCTGATTTAGGTTTACTTTTCAGGTCAGAAGAGAGACTTTCATAATATATATATATATATATATATATATATATATATATATATATGTGTGTGTGTGTGTGTGTGTTCTTAGGTACAATAATAATTATGAGGCAGAAACAAAAGGCAGTGGATACTTCAACCACACAGGCCTGGAGTAGATGTTTGTATGGCCATGTGTGTGTGTGTGTGTGTGTGTGGTGTGTGTGTCTGTGTGTGTGCGTCAGCACAGCATGGAATTTCCATGTTCTTTAGCAGCATCAATACAACATTTCTCCACCGATAGAAGCATTTCAGCTCTATATTAAGATACCATATTCTTCACATAACATTCTTGAAACAAAGTCCAACAAAACTATCTGGTATGGTCTAGTTAGTGGGTCACAAAAATCCACAAAGTATTTCTTTTAATGTGGACGATAACCAACAAAAAATACAACTATGCTAGACTTATTGAGAGATGCCCCCCTTTTCCTTTTCCTCTGGGATTTTTCAAAAGTAATTTCAAAAATCTATGATTTCTGTTTCATGGTTTGCTCTTTAAACCACCTCTTACCTTGGATTTGGTCCTACTATGGTGGTATGCATGTTACTATGATACCTGATGCTATACTAAGAGCATTTAAATACCAGTAACGTCCATCACAAGGGTGAAGTTTCAGTGGAACTTTCAGACTAAGTTGGGATAAAAAGAAAGGTCTGGTGATACAGTTCTTAAAATAAGCCAATGAAAAAATCATACAGATCACACAGAGTATTGTGTACTGGTACTGGTAAACTAGACCATTCCATTGCCAATTTAGAATGCATTATACAATAGCAGCAACAATCTGTTCAAACATACCAATAGTCACAAATAAGCTGAAGATTAGGGTATTATTATGCTCTGTTCTATGAGGACTCAACAGAAGATACAGTTGATTTCAGAACACTAACAACAGTCACAATATTGGAACTTTGCACAGTTGATTTATATATCTCTACAGTGTTTGGGCACAGAAAGGTAGAAAGTGAACACTTCTAATAAAATGAATTATATAGTGGCTTATATAAATGGCATTTGTCTAATAGAAAAGCCAAATCCTTGGGCTACTTAAAATATAAACTGAAACAACAAATGATAAGATGATGTAAAATGAATACTGCCTAATAAGTAAGGAAGACAAAAAATGGAAATAAAGCACTCAATAAAGCCAAAAGAAAGGAGTTTCTGAATGAAATTTTATTTCAGGTGTTTCCTTCAGAGTAATTTCAATTAACTAGAAAATGCCCTAAGAGAGTTTGATGCTGTGATATGATTTTGACTTCAATAAAACATAAATTATTCTCCAAGAATCTTGGTTTTCACATTAGCCCACAGAAATGCTTGACAAAATATTAAATTTGTTAAAATCATCTGTTAATAAGGAAGACAATTAGCCAAAATGAACTAAGAAGAAAAGAATTAAAAAGAAGGGACTTGAACGTCTAACACACAACTGGACATTCTGAAGATGTAAGAGAGGTTATTTTTTGGGAGGCAGAGAATGCCTCATTTGGAATAAAATCTATTTTGAAAATTATTTTCATAAGTGACTCAATCCAACGATTTCCACCATACAAAAACAAAAACAACAATTTATCCCTCTTTTTGACAACTCCCCCTTCCTTCCTTGGTTTGTTTTAGTTCCTAAGTACTTATTAATTAGGTACCTAGGTGAATCAAATACTAGAATTTATATCATTAAGTATGTCCTTAAAAAGTAACCGAGATTTGAACATAATTAGTATAGCCTCATAGAGCTCAGTGTGGTAATAGGGATGAAACCAGTGAGCCAATTAAGTAGAAAGTGGTAGTTTATTAAAGAAAACCTGACAGTTTATTAAAGAAAACAAGATGCCATAATGTATCAATGCTGGAATCAAAACTTCTAGGAGTGCCAGGATCTTGTTGGGAAATGCCGCCAAGTGAGCTCAAACTCATAGCCACACTGTTTATAACAGAAGGAACACTCCCTGAGCCAGGGCCATTTTCAGTCATTACTCTATTTGAGGCGATTCCTGCAGCCACTGTCAATCCACCTCATAAAAGGGCTACTCATTCCCAAATATTGCCTCCTCACTGCTTGGAAATTGGTTGGATTGTGACTTGAGAGACATAAGGGAAAGTCAAAATTACTTGCAACTTTATCTTACCATAGAAATGGAGAAAATTTTGTGGCTATGAGTTTTAAAGAGAAAGAGCCCTCAGGATGATTCAGGAAAATTCAGGAACTTAGGATTCAGAAAAATTAAGACACATTGTAGAGAAGAACTAGTTCAATATAGCTGCAACTTGGATTACATTGAGTAATCTGAAAAGTTAGGAATCAGAGCAGGCTATGATCACAAGGTAGGAATTAGTGTCATTTTAAAATTCTTTAATACATACGTGCACTTTATAACAGAAAAGAACAGGTTATTCAATTTATGGGAATAATTTAGCAACTCAATGGCATTTGTTTTGTTTTATGAAAGCAAGTTGCTAAAATTATAATATATCATAAATTACAGAATTATTTTATTTTTAATATCAGTCTACAAGTTCAAATCCATCTTCCTTAAAAAGTTTTACAACAGTCCATTCTAACTCACAGCAATGATCATGTGGATCTCTAAGGTTTAACTCTTCACAGGATTTATCTTTCTCCCACTGAGAAATTGGTGTGTTCACCAGGAAGGGTCCTAATTTTTGAAAGTGTCCATGTTGTATAATGTCACTCCAGGCAGAGCAATGTCAAAAGCAGAAATCACATGACAAGGGTTTTATCGGATTATATAGTTGTAGCCTCTGAGAAAATTCAAGACTGTCTGTCTGGCACTTCTCCATATTAATAAACAAATATTAATCCATGATGAAGATATCACTTCAACTTTTGGTGGTTACATGGTGAATTTTCTGTCAGGATTTTCGATTATTTATTTAATTTTCCTCTTCATTGGTTTTATTTCTTTCTAAAGCAAAATGTATAATTACACGTTGTCATCCACCATGAACCTGTTTTCTTATGTGTTTCAGTGACTTAAGAAACAGTGAAGCAATCTCTCCACATGCTAAAATAATGCTCGTTTGTTCATTTTATCAAAATATCACAAGAGTGTTGGTCTTAGAAAATAAAAAATAAAAGCTCAGAACATAAAATTACTGAAGATCTTGGCAATCCTTGAAAGCTTACTTGGATCTCTGGTGGCACAGTGGTTGTGTGTGGGACTGAGGCCAACAGGGTTGACAGTTCAAATCCAGCAGCAGCTCTCCAGAAGCAAGACTGGGCTTCCTACTCCCACCAGGGCAGTGATGTGGAAACCTTACTTGATATATGTAGGCGTCTAGTATTTGTATAGAATAGGATGTTGGGAAGAATGATCACTCCTAAAATATGAGGAATTTATAGTTTTATTTCATATGCTCAAGGTTTTAAATACATGTTCAAAAAGCACAATTGAAAATATCAATGTGTAGCCAAATATTCTGGGCTTCTATCTACCCTTCTCCTTTCTTCACTGTATTCAGTGGAGTTTGAATCTTAATTTTTTCAGTCTTCAATCCAAAGAAGTTGATCGCTTATTGTGATCCAGAAACTATTGTGTAATATTTCCTATATTAACCATTATTCCTCATTATAAATGGATATGCTGGCTGCTATTGCCGTCCGCAACTGAAAAATGAATTGTGGCTTAGAGGATGTAGCAAAGTTGGCCTACTGCCCATCCAAAATTCAGATGCCACTTTCTATTGTTTGACTTGTCCTGGGATACAGATGAATAATCATTATATTTATATTTCCCAGCCATTTTGTAGCCCAGCTCAGCCATGAGACTCATTGTCACTCATGCCACATGGGGCTCGGATTTTAAGAAGCAAATAGAATTTTCCTTTACCTTTTCTCCTAAATGCCAATTGAACACAAAACATTCTAAATTGGGGGTGGCTGTGGTGCACAGGTACATTGAGTAGAAATACACACTGACTATGGATTTTTACTTAGAAGACAAATCAGAACTAAATGTTTATTGTGTTGAGCCATTGAAATTTCAAGATTTGCTTGTCATAAGATGAATAGTTTTAAATAGAGTGTTAAAATACAAATTCCAATGTCAAATAACAAATAACGATGAAGTTTAGTTCGAAATGTCTCTGTTTCTAAAGAACTCAATCTTAAGCATATTTATGACAAATGATTCTTACTAAGAAACTATATGTCACTACCATGTTTAAAAATATTTGTCACTTCTAAATATTAAAGTATGATTAATTAAATATTAAAGTCACAATAGATTATGATTCTTGATCTCCTATATTTATCTTAATCTAATTTTTCAAAATTGTCTTCTGATACTCCACATCTATTAGCCCAATAAATATCAATATTGGTTTCCCATAACTATGAATTTTAAGAGATTTCAGATACCTGAAAAAAGTTCTCTTCCCCCCAAATTTAGGTCCTCAGCACCTTTCTTGGTTTCTACATGGGGCAGAAGCTAACAATACTTGGCTGTGAATTGAAAAGGAGGCAGATTGAATCCACCCCAAAGTGACCTGAAAATTAGTATGACTTGCTCAAGGCTCTATCTTTGATTTCCTCTCCATAAATAATCTTCTCAGTCTAGTCATTCAGCAGAAAATCAGCAGTTCAAGCTTTAATGATCTTATGCTAGACACAGGGCTAACGTGTGAAAAAAGGCAGAGAAAGAATCCTACGCTCTTGGAAAATTTTGGAGGAGACGCATTTTAAAATTATAGTAATGTGCATGATGGTGGAGGTACTAAGATGATTGTGTCAATAAGACACTCCTGGGTAGGGATAGAGTCAGACATGTGATGGTGCTTTCTTGGGGGTGGTGTGATCATACCATCAAGAAATCCCACCCCCACCCCCAAAACTCCACCTCTCTGTCATGGGGGCAATGCTAACTCATAGTGACCCTTGTGGACTTCCATGACTGTAACTGTTCACAGGGGTAGAAAGCCCAGTCCTTGTCCCAAGGGACTACTCGTGGTTTTCCAACTGCTACACATCTGATTGCAGCCCAACATGTCATCAATACACTCCCAGGGCTCCAAGGAACCTCCTTTCCCCTTAGAACAATCCTTCCTGCTGGCTTGGCCTGTCTTCCACTGACAGGGAGAGCTTCCAGACCCCTGCCATTCTTGCACGAATCTTGGATCCACATGATTCATTACCCACCAGGCTGTAGTCTTCCTGCATTTTTTTTTTTGCCTCATTGCATGTTGTATCACTACATGGTTCAGAAGAGGGACTTATGAGCTAGGATTGGACTCATGGACTTGAAATGGACTGCGCTGGGATGTTTACTTGATACATAATTACTTCTCGATATAAGGCCCTTTCTAATATATTTATGAGTACCACTGATTTGTTTCTATAATCAACCCAGCCTAACACACTGACTTTATAACAAGTGGGGTAAAGTCTATTCAGAGAAGTAGAGGTTGCTCAGACCATCTATTAATGAGCAACATTTCTCAAGTTCAGGCTGGACAGAGGTCAGACCTGTACTGGAAAATGAAAATTAGTCAAGCTCTGAGGGGTAGGGTAGGATTGGGGGGAACTGACATAACTAATAGGTGAAGAATAATCAATAAAGCTTCAAAATTGAGAATGTAAGTCACTGTATTTATTTAAGAATTGTAGGTGCTCCCTCATAACTTTGCTAATCCCACCTCTAACACAACTCTCATTTTTTTACTTTAATAAAACAGACATCCACCACTTAAAATCCCAGAGATTATCAGATATTACAGAAGAAACTCTTGAGACATTTACCAATTGTTGTCTTGCTAACACTGTATTATGGTGAACAGATGCTAAAAAATATAAATGAGAATGGGATACATCCAAGATTTCAAATACCATCATGGAAGTCCTTTCCCTGTATAAATGGTGAAAGAGACACATTTCTGGCATGAATTTATTCCAAAGTGATTTCTGCAACCAGGAAATAATTGCACTGGAAACACAGCATGCTACTTTTACTTCATTGCTGATGCATTATTTTCTGAAGGAAAGCAATAAGGAGAATGCTTTAACTGTGAAGCATTCATGACTACACATAACACTAAAGCAATAAAATGTGGGTCATGTGACTAACATGATGATGATGTTTAGGGAAAGGAGTTCTCCTCATTTTTCAACACAGAATTATCATCAAATCATGGTCCCATGTCTCATGGTCTATAAGACAATGTCCAAACTATTTAATTTTAGTTTATTGAACACAGTGATTCTTCCAAGATGCTATTCTTAGTTTCTCAAGGAGTGTAATCTAATGGGGATTCAGATCACCAAGTTATTGCAAAAATAATGACCTCATTGTACCTTGAACTTATTTCAATAGTATAAAAGCATTATATGATGAAGACCACTGTGGCAGTCATGTGTTTATGTTAATTTTATGATTGAAATGTAGGGGTGGAGTCTAGCCTGTTAATCTGGAGATAGCCATTGAGTAGCCAACGAGGCCTCTATGTGGGCATGGCTTTCTCCTGAGACTTCTGGGAAATCTCGCGATATTTCCCTCATGAAGATGAGATGCTATCTTCCCCAGTTGTTGGGAGTTAGTTTCAGAGACGATTAATCATGAAAAAGACAAGGCGCAGCCTCCGAGAAGTTGGAGGAGCCGGCGGAGAGACCACATGTCTTTTCCCTGATGGAGCCAGACCTCTGAAGCTGGAGCAGCATACTGTTGATGGACCCTGATCCCTGGAAGTGAGGAGCCATGGGGAGACCCCCGCCAGCGCCAGGATTCTGCCCCCACTGACCTATGACTTTGTGAGTCAGAAGGAGACTTTATAGACTGATTTCGGGCATATGAGTCAATATCGGACTTATGAATTTGAACTGGACTGGGCTGGATATCTTCTCGGTATCACATTCCTTTTGTATATAAACCCTTTTCCTTATATCTATATGAATGTCTATGAAATTTGTTTCTCTAGTCTACCCGGACTAACACATCCACTATTGAGGAATATGATCTACAGGGCAAGCTTCCTAAGAGAATGGAACAAAGGAGAAAACTGAGACAAGGCAAAAAGAGAAAGGATAAATATTTCAGCCACAGAGAAGAACACACTCAAAGATAGATGTAAGCATGTATAAGCTGCTGAAATGTAGCTGGTATGTATGGAGCAGAACTGAGAGAATGCAAGGTGAGACTATAGTCAAGGGGTGGAGAAGCAAGATCATTAAAAGCCACGTGGGAAACTTGTAGAGTTTTTTTGTATAGGTCAATTTTAAAAGATAAATAAAAGCTCAAAAGATAAATAAAAAGCTGAAAAAACAGGTGGTGTTGAATTAATTCAAAATCATGGCAGACTGTGTGTCAAAGTACAGCTGTCGTCCATAGAGGTTTCAATGCCTGTTCTGTTGAAGGGACAGTGCTAGTTCTTGCTTTTGAGGTAGTTTTAACTCACCCAAGTCATTAGCTTTTCCACTGTAGCTGTGCATTGTTATTTACTCTATCTAGGCACTTAAGTCTATCAAGTGCTGTACTCTTTTTCACTTTAAAAGCAAGAGCAAAATATTCATCAAAATTTCCTGAAATATACAAACAGTTTGTGTGCCTTGTTGCTTTTGGGTAATCTTGCTATGTATGAAGATATGTCAAGCCTTATATCACATCTCCAGTGTCTTGTACATTTGGTGAACAAGAATATAACTCAAGCAAACAAAAAAGCTAACATCTTTAGAGCTGATTCCAGCGCAACTTCTAGAAAAGAACCTAACTTCCCCTATGAGTTGCTCAGACCGTATCTCTTTGTTTGAGCTGAAAGCAAAGTTTTTCTTGCATGCAGCAGCTGGGGGTTCTGAGCTGCTGACTTTGTGGTTAGAAGTGCAATGCATAAACACTAGGCCAGCAGGTCTATGACTAGAGCCCACTAATAGATTCAGCCCTGTGACAATTTTTTTTTCAGAATGAATGAACATGAGAAAGAAGATTCCACACAAAATTTAAGAATGGGACACAACTAAAACTATCTGGTATTCCATGGAAATAGCACTTTTAGTAGGTGATGTCCATGTGAAATGTAAGATGGAAGTATGTGGAAAATGTATGGATCTTCTATAATTTCACCTTCAGAGAAAAAGACTTCTGGAACACAGATATCATTATATACAGTGTTCTTCCAGGAAGAGGAGGTTCAAATTAGCTTAAATGCTACTAAACAGCAAGGGCAATGTAAAATGGGTCATGGCCGAGTGGTGACTTAACTATGAAGCATAGACTCAGAAAAAGTTTTAAACATCTGAAACAATATATATGCACATACACGAAATAATTGTGTGTACTCTCTATCACATATAAGAATGCGTACTTGTTTTCTTCTATTATTATTTTATTTGACTGTTAATATGGGTAAGCTGTAGGTGCTTATTTAGAGATTCAGCCACTCTATGTTTCTAACCAAAACAAAAGAAAATTCTATTAGGGAGACCATGATCTGCACTCCTAGGGCCTACTCTTAGTAGCTACTCAGCAACTTCATGTGTGAGCTATGTCCTTCAAAGAAAATACATTTCTATCTTGCATGGCATATTTGAATAATATTAACTGAAATAAAAGAAGGCTTCAAAAGTATATTTTAAGATATAATATATTTTCATTTAATTTTTCCCATGAACTTTTTGAAGTCTTCTCAAAAATAATCTACATTGTAAACATACACATTTCCATCTTATATATAGCTGGTTTAAATCTACCCAGAAAAGCCTAAGAAGAAAGAACTGGTGATCGACATCTGTAAAAATAGCCATTGATAACCTTAAGGAGATTTATTTTGGCGTACATGTGACCACTATGGGTTGGACCAATTCAGTGGGAGCACGCTTGGTTTTAGTTTATTGCAAATCTATTTTGTCACACTTACATAACACAAGTTAATATCTTTCTGCCATATTTTGATTTCAGATAAGATCCACTTGACATTAGTTATGATAATACTTGAATTGAGGCTAGAAGAAGACAATAAAAAAAATGTTTACTTGTGCTTCATCAACTTGCAAAAGCATTAAACTGAAAGCCAAGATGCAATCATTCAAATATAGCAGGGAATACTGCATGGTCTGAAATCAGAAAAGAGTAATGTCAAGATTGTACCCCTTTATACATAAATTTGTAGACTGAGCAAATAAAGCTGGACTCTATGAGGAAGAACTTGATATAAAGATAGGAAGAAGATTTAGGAAAGATGTGCAACTAATACAACCTTGTGTATGGAAAGTTAAACAGACTTGAAGCACTTGCTAATGAAGATAAAGGACTATAGCCTTCACTATTTTAGAATGATGGAAATCATCTAATAAACATGAAGTGTTGACTCAGAGAAAACAGGAAGAAGAAAAAAATTAGAGAGAGAAGTGTGAATTCTGGAAACCAGTAGAACAACTTCAAATCTGAGGGGGCTTAGATTCACCCAGCGCTGAGTTTGGGGTAGTGGGTAGAACAAAGGGAGAAAGGAGCACAGCTAAACATGAATATCAACTTTTTCTGCTAGTGGCCGACCCAAAGAGAACTCCCAAAGGGAGCTGCTTCTACTTCTGTGCCTTTCTTTCACCATTGACTGGTGATTAGAGTTACTCTTGTGCCCCATCCCCTCCAGATATCCATCATGGCTCCCAGTGTCCCCAGCTCAGAGCCCCTCCTACTCTGCTTGAACTTTCTCGCCCAGGCCCAAACACCATCTCAGCAGCCAGAGCAGAGAACTCCCACCCCAAAGGAAAGATCACATTCTGCCACCCCAAGCTGGGCATATGCTTCAGAGGCATGTGTCTGAGATGCAAACCCCTGACTGCCATTTTTTTTGTAGTATGAAAGTGTTATTTTTTTTTATTGCTGTGGTCAGGTGTCATTAAGTGTCTTCCAACGTAGTTCATCTCTTTGCACAACAGAAGGAGAATCCGCCTATTCCTGGGTATCCTCATAATTGTTGCTACCATAGAGCCCCTAGTTGCAGCCACTCTGTCAATCCACTTTTTGCACTGGCCCTCTACGTTCATAAACTTGATGTTCCTTTGCAAGGACTGGCCTTTTTTAATAGAACGTAAAGCACAGATAGTCCCACAATCCAACATCTTTGAAGCACTCCAGCCATAGTTCAATCCCCCAAAGATGAATTATTATGTCAGTCAACCAAAATATTCTTGCCAGTCCATCCAATGTCAAATTTTCAGTTTCAGCATAAGAAAGTACATGACTAGGTCAGATGGACCTTTATCTTCAGCGTAGACATTCTACCTTTCTTTCTTGAGCAGAAGGTTTACCCAATTCCACGCATTGCTTTATTTCTTGGCTGCTGCTTCCCTGAATATAGACTATAGATCCTAGCAAATGGGGTTCTTTACTATTATTGTTGTTGCTTTTAAAATTAAAGTCATTTTGGGGGGACTCTTACATATATTATAACAATACATAAATCAATTCGATCAGACAAACTCATACATATGTTGCTATAGTCATTTTCAAAACATTGTCTTTCTACTTGAGTCCTGACTGTCAGCTCCTCTTTTATAACTCCCTGCCTCACCTTTTCACCCTCATAAAACTTTGACCATCAGTATCCTTTCACCCACATTTCTGCTGTTCCTACACCTGGAAGGGGAGGCAGACATTATACATCCCTCACTGTTATTAGCCACCCCCCCTTTCTCCCCTTGCTCCACAACCTTCCCTTACCCCTATGGTGTCACCATTCATGTTACATTTAGATTTATCTTTACATTTAGATTATCCCATTAGATTTATCTGTCCTCTCTGTCGAAAGCTCTTATCTGTAACAGTGTACATGCTCTGATCAGGGCAGATTTTTTTAAATATAGATTTTATTGGGGGCTCATGCATTTAGTACATCATTTAATACATTTAATACATTGTTTGTATTAAGCCCATTTGTATACATGTCCCTACATTCATCTACATTATCTACTTAAACCCCTCTAGCATGAGCTCCTCTTCCCCTTTCCTCTAGTTCTTTATTTTTTTAATTCCAATTTCCCATATTTCTCCTTCTCCCTTCTTGTCCCCCATGAACTTCCAATAACTTACAAATTGTTATTACCGCTTCATATCTTACACTGTATAATGTGTCACTTCACGCACCTCCTCCCCCACCCCATTCCCTGTTGTCCACACCCCAGAGAGGAGGTCACATGCAGATCCGAGAAATTTGTTCCCCCTTTCTACTCCGCCATCCCTCCACCCCTCAAGTGTCACCATTCCCCACTAGTCTCAAGGGATTATCTATCCTAAAATCCATGTTTTCAACTCCAATGTGCATTCCTTTGTCCAGCCAGATCTGTCAGGCAGAATTGGGATAACGATAGTCGGTGGGTGGAAGCATTTGAAAATATTTCATTGCTACTACACTGCACCTAGACTGGCTCATCCTCTCACTATAACCCCTCTGTATATATCTCTTAGGTCTTTGATGCTTGATACCAGATCCCTGTTATGCTTCTTCCACATGGGCTTGCTTCTTAGCATAGGCCACTTTTTCACCTTCATGTCTTTTGATAGCCAGACACAATCAGCTTTCTTCACCACATTTGCTTATGTACATATTTGTCATCAGCGAACATATCAGGAAAGTGAGCATATAATGTTATGATTATTAGTTCTTGTAACCTGATAATTGATCCCTTTGGTATCTCTTAGTCCCATAAGCTGGTGTACTTTTTCCATGTGGGCTTTGTTGCTTCTGAGCTGGATGGCTGCTTGTTTACTATCAGCCTTAAAGACCTCAGACGTACATGTTTTGACAGCCAGACACCATCAGCTTCCTTCACCACATTTGCTTATGCACACATTTGCTTTCTGTGATCGTTTCAGGGAGCTGCGCATCATGAAATGTCAATTTAGTAGAACAAAATGTTCCTGTACTGAGGAAGTACCTGATTGAGTCCAATACCCATCTGCTGTCCTAATTCTAAGCCTATAAGTATATTTATCTATAAGTATATTTATCTATTCCCCTTCATCCTATGAATATATGTACCTATGATATGCCTGTATTTAATCCCTATAAATGCCCCTTACTCCCCAGTTCTTTTCTCTATTTCCCTATACCTCCTCCCGTCCCACCATAACACACTCAGGGCAGATTTTTAAAGAAGAACTTGGGTCATGATAGTGAGTGAGAGGAAGCCTTTAATAACCAGAGGAATGCTGTGTATTTCATCAGTGTTAAACTGCACCCTGACTGAATTTCTTGACACCTTTACTCTTTTCTCCATGTATCATGATATTTCTGATTGGATCTGTGTTTCAAAATACAATCTCCATTATTTATGTAAATATTTAGTTTTGATTTTTTTACATGAACTTTTCTCTTTATTGCTTTTCCCTTACTCATCTTCCTTCTTTTCTCACATTTCTCTCACTTGCTCTTATCTTGTTCCTATTAATTCACTACTCACTAAAGTCAAGTATATACATACAGTACCATAACTCACTGAACACTAGTAGCTGCCTGACGATGCTGTGGAAAAAGCAGTACATTCCAATGCAAATATTTTTAAAATCTTGAAAAGTTGGCACAAACAGCTGAACAACACTTATAGAAAAAAGATTGACCTGAAGAAGAAAACTCAGAAATACCAGAAATAGGCTTGAGGGTAATCCATGTTTAGATTCCTTAAAAATTAGAACGAATACAACAAATATAATTTCATAAAAGAAACAATAAGATAATAGATAGCAGGATAAAAGAGTCAAGCCATACAATATGAAAAAAAGAAAGAATTAGTTAGATAAGAGGCAACTCTTCAGGATACCATGGAAGAGAAAAGATCAGCATGAAAAGAAAGCACATGTGAAGAAAGCCTAATAATGACGTGGGATGCAAGAAAGAGGAAAGCTGGAATATCATTGCGATCCCAGAGCAAGAAAAAACACCAACAAAAAAAAGAGAAAATATTAAATAGTGAAAAATAAATTCTCCAACATTGTAAAGGGAAAGAACATATCTATCTACTGAAGGAGCTTAGAAAACCTCATATAGAATTTACCTCTCCAAATAATCATGGCATATGAATAGTCAAATTCTTTTTTTTCCATTTTTCCTTTTTTTTTTGGAGGGGGGTTGGTTTTTTGGGCATGATTGCCCTCTGGGGGTGGGAGAAGGAAGCCCAGCCTTTGCTCCTATGGAGCTGCTGCTGGAATCGAACCTCCATCACAGAGGGCCCCAGTCCCTCTCACAACCACTATGCCACCAGGGCTAAGCACATTTTTCCTTTTTTTCATAGTCAAACTCTAAATTATAATGGAAAAGTAGAAGGTTCTGGAATGAACTAGAGAAAAAAGAATAGTAAACAGCTGAGGAAAACCAATAAGAAAAACTTTGTTCTCACAGCAAAAATCATGCATGCAAAAAGATAAGGGATTGATATACATGAAATATTGAAAAACAAAATAAATGAAAACGAAGATTCCTATAGCTAACAAAACTCTTTCTCAAATATGAAGGATATAATGATTGTATTTCAAGATAAAAAGTAAAAGAATTTGTAGAACAAAATCAGCATTACAAAGAATGCTAATCAGAACACTGGATAAAAATTGACAGCAGTAGTAGACACATCTGTGCTAGCCTGGGTAGACTAGAGAAACAAATTCATAAACAAGCATATGGGCATAAAAAATAAGTTTATGATTAAAAGGATCCACATATAATCTCCTCCATGGGGTATGGACAACAGGGAAGTGGACGAAGGGAGACATCAGACAGTGTACAATATGACAAAATAATAATTTACAAAGTGTCAAGGGCCCATAAGAAAGGGGGGTGTGGGCAGGGAGTGGAAAAGGAGGAGCTGATATCAAGAGCTTTAGTAGAAAGAATGATGGCAACAAGTGTACAAATGTGCTTTGCATACCATGGATGTATTTACAGAATGCAATGAGTTGTAAGAGCCCTCAATAAAATGATTTTCAAAAAAGGAATAAAAGTACCCATAGTTTAAAATAGAAGAGCAATTGAACATTGAGAAAACATCTCAACCCAGTTCTGTCTAATCCATATGTCCGATATTATTCCATATGTTCAATACCAATCCATAAGTAGTCTTCAGACTTACTAAGCACATGAAATGATGCCAGGACAATCACAGGTCAGTGGGTGCAAATTCTTGTGTATCCAGTGGTGGCAGAAGCATCTCAGTACTGGCAGGAGTCTCTATGTGTTTTTTCTAGCTTCAAAGGTCTGGTTCCATCAGGATTAGCCCATGTGACTTCTCCGGGATGTCTCACAAGGAGTCAGCTTTGTGTCTTGTCAGTAGAGCATCTCCAAGGGACTCAATTATGAATCTCTTACTTCCAAGAGAAAAATTTCCCGGAATTCTCATGAGAAAACCATGCCCACACAGAGATCTTCTTGGCTATCTCCAGATTGACAGGCTAGACTCCACCCTATATGCTTATTCCTCAAATTGACACCAGATTAGGTGACTACCACAACACCTAAGAGTAGCATAAAGGTCAGCAACACCAGAAAAGAGTAGAGTGATAACCAGATAGAAAATCACACAAAAACAAAATGTGGAAACCAATGAAACCACAAGCAATACATACATGGCATAAAGCCACACACCTCAATAATGATGCTGAATTGCAAGAGAAACAGACAAGCAGAGTGTAGTAGAAAATAACTGAACACTATCTACACATAAAGGTATAGGTGCTGCAATTGACCCACCTAAAACACACAGATAAAATAGACTAACTATCCAAAGACATGATAAATTTGCAAAACTAATCACAGAAAGAAAACAGAACAAACCAGAAGTGACCATATTAATCTCTTACAAAATAAGTTTCAAAGCAAAAGTTCTATTGGTCTCATGAGAGACAAAAAGGGCATTAATAATGATCAAAGGAATGATAGGACAAGAACATATAAACATATTATACTGATACATTCCCAATGAAAAGCTTGCAGAATAAAGAATTTGCAAGGGTTATGATAGAGATTATGTCAACTAGTCACTGCTGGATAAGGATAGGGGTGGCTTGATGACACTCTTGGGTCATAAGCCTTTTGGGATAAAAGGAAGAGACACGGGGAACTCTCTGCCTCTGACACTTTGCCTTTTTCCTTTCTGTTTTCTGGGATTCCATTTGCTTCTATGGATACCCTGCAAATATTTCTACTAACTTCGGATCCATAGAACACTGCATACACTGGCTTGTGATCTTCCTGCCTTTCTTTTCATCAGCATTAATCTATGTGAATCTGAAGAGTTGCTTGACTTGCATTGAACTTATGGACTTGGTAAACTTGGATGTGATGGCTTCTTGATATAAAGCACTTTTTTTTACATATATGAGTGTCATTGGATTTGCTTTTCAGGCAGCCTGGCGTAATACAGGATTGAAGAGAGAAATAGAAGTATGGCAATCATAATAAAAAATTTCAAGGCATCATTCTTGAGAGAAAACGGATTACCATGGGGTTATGGGTAGGAGTGAATGGAGAAAAACTTCAGTAAAGACACTGAAGAACTAATCAACCCAACCAAACAATTCAACTTCTTGGACATGGACAGAGAAGTCCATCCAACA
>PVJH01018166.1:0-45942 GCA_004026705.1 Nesogale talazaci | reverse complement strand
GTCTAGCTGGATTTATGTGGTAGAATTGGGGTCATGATAGTGGGTGGGAGGCAGCATGGGAACTAGAGGAAGGTTGCATATTTCATAGCTCCTACCCTGTATCTTAACTGGCTCATCTCCTCCTTGTAACCCCTCTGCAAAAGGATGTCACCTCACCTATTGATGGGCTTTGGGTCCCCAATCTGTACTCCCCCTCATTTCTCTTCAGGAATTTTCTTTGGACAAATTTCCTTGGCCTCGATGGATTCGGGAACTCTAGACTCCATGACAATTTGAAATTTTGTTCTGTATTTTCTCCCTTTTGATAGAATGTTTTATCAAAAAAATTAGCAAGAGTAGTTGGGCATCATCTAATTCTCCTGACCTCAGGCTCTCTTCATAAAATTTACTAACCACACATTCTATTTCCTAGCAAACAACTATTGTATCAGATAAGCTTCCTATATCAGTCTTGAGAATCTCTTCTTTTTCTGGAAATATTAGGGGTGTGTTCTTTTTTTTGTTTGTTTGTTTTCTTTTATCTTAAAACCTTTAATTGATTTGATGAACCCACCCATATTAATCAAGGAAAATCTTTATTTAACATCAACTAGTTATAAATGCTCATCATTTCTGTGAAATATAGGCATACAAACATATAAATGAGTGCTTCACTAAATAGTTGGACATGATAGTCCAGAAAAGCCTCTACATAAAACTAACCCTCACAAGGATTGAACCCAAGCTCGAAGCTGGCCTTTTGCCTTGACCAGCATCTTCCCAGAAGACTCTTAACACAAGACAGAAATTGAGAAGTAGACCTTTTTCATTTTTGCATAAGAAATCATCAGCACACAACTTCTTCTCCATAGTCAAACACTTTGAGGGAAGGGCTCAGTGGACTTCAAGACTTGGTATCAATATAGGCCAATTGGCATTACATAGTCCACCAAGCAAATATTCTGTGTCACACTTTGATGAGTAGCAAGTGAGGTTTTAAAGGTTCGCTGGTGGCTAAGATGCAACCATTGGTTTCTCTTCATCCAGAGTAAAGAAGAGTGGGCAAAAAATAAGATTTAAGGCAACAATGAGCCCAAAGGTAGTAAGCATGGTGAACAGAGCCTCCACTACCTGGAGATCAGAAGACCAAATGGCAACTGGTTACCATTACTGATCTCACTGATCAGGATCATAAAAGACAGTCTTCGTGGTAAACATAGAAAAAGTACAACAAAATTCAAAAACCTAGAAGGTTTAGGGTTCTGAGAGAGATTTGGTGGAACCCTGAGGCTATGGTCCTTAAACGCCTGCCAAACCAGACACTGAACTCATACCCCAGCAATATACCCTCAGTCCAACAATATACCCTCTATGAGGCCAAAAGAGCAGCAATGATCCCCAAAGAAAGACCATCCAGCAGAAAGGAACAAAGACATATAACCAGAGGAAATGGGGAGCCCAGGGAAGAAGGGAAAGTATTGTTACTTTGAGAAGATTATAATAAATAGCTCCAAACAGAATATATATTGTTGAATGAAAAATGAATTTGCTCTCCAAACTTTCACCTAAGCTATAATTTTTTAAGAGGAGAGAAAGCGGGAATTCATCAGCAGTCTGGCAGAGAGTGGGAGTAACCGTTCTTAATGATTTGTCCTGACTAGCATTGTGCTGGATATTTATGTATAGGTATAAATTTAAAATGAAACTCGCTGCCATGGAAACAAGGCTGACTCACAGCAACCCCCTATGGGTTTCTGGGTCAGTAACTGTTTACAGGCGTAGAAACCTACTCTTTCTCCCATGGAGCACTAGTGGTTTCTAACTGCCGACCACATGAATCACAGCCCAACATGTAACCACTATGCCACCAGGGCTCCAAGTTCGTGTGCATAGTACATCCAAAACGGATGTACACAGAAAATCCATGCCATTGAGCTGATTGACTGATAGCCAACCTATAGACAAAGTGGAAATGACTTTGTCTACGACTATAAATCTTTACAGGAGAAAGTCTCATCTTTTTCTGGGAGCAGTTGGTGATTTCAAACTGCTAACCTGTGATTAGATAGCTAGTGTTCCAATATCTAGCCCACTATGCCACCAGGGCTCCTAATACACGCACACACACACACACACACACACATGCACACATACACATAAGTTGTGGCAAATTACCACAAATATGTGGCTTATTGTGATAGCTACATAATCTGGTGTCAATTTCAGAACATCAATGAGTGAAGGGGTAGAGTTTAGCCTGTCAAGCAGGTTGTAGCTTGATGACCTCCTTTGGAGGTACAGCAGATCAATAACTCACTGGAAGCCAGACCCGCTTTCTCTGCCTCATATATCTGATGACAAGTGACGTGAAGCTCTGCTGAGCCAGAGCCCTGGAGCTGGAGGAGCCACATGGAGGCCCCCACCGGCACTGAGATGCTTCCACCGCCACTGGATCCACAAGACTTTCCACCTTGCCTTCAGCATCGCTGCCTGGCTACATGAGTCTAAAGTAGAATTTATGGACTAGTATCAACATAGGAGTAATATAGGACTTATGGACTTGATCTGTACTGGGCTGGGATGTTTTTTTAATATAAGATTACTCTTAGATATAAAGTTCTCTATTACATGTAGAAGAGTGTCTATGAATTTGTTTCTGTAGGCTACTTAGACTAACACACCTACAAACAACAAAAGATGCTATTTTACAGTTCCAGAGGTCAGAAATTCTAAAAAAAAAAAAAAGGTCTCACAGAGTTAAAATCCACGTGTCAACTGAACTATGTTCTTTTCATAAATAACAGAGAAAGGAGGGGACAATATATTTCCATATTCTTTTCCTCCTGGCCCTTTCTTCATCTTCTATGCACATCACTCCAGTCTCTGCTTCCACACCGTATCTCTTGTATCCATTTTTCTTTTCCTTGTCCTTTGGTCTTTCTTCTATAAACACCCTTCTGATCACATTGGATACATCCAGAGAATCTGATATATTCCCCATTCCAAGATCATTAAATCAATCCAATTTATAAAACATTTTTCATCTACATAAAGTCAGCGTAACCACAGGTTAGGATATGAACATCTTTGGGGTTATCAATCTGCCTATTGCATGTAGATTCTGACTTTGTTCCTCTCTCCTTTGCCCTAACATGATTTATAGAAAATTTTTATCTCTTCATCCAAATCATATTAAATCCTTTGGGGTCTTCTCCTGTTGAAATATGAAACAGAATAAAATTTTTATCTTTATTTTGAAATCTATATATTCATCACCTGGAATGTCAAAAGCATCATTGTAAAATTTAACAGGTCAACATAGGGATACTCTTGAATGTTGGGTATATGGAAGCTAGTAATTTTTCTGAGATGATGTATATTATGCTTGAATTATTTTCAGTTTTGAATGATGAAAAGTTGGCATAATATTGAAATTCTTTGTGGTAAGAAAGGATATTAATGTACATTATGTATTCTCACATCCAATTTTTGTTTGGGGCTTTGCCTAAAAGCAAGCTGTATTTAGCAGTTGAAACATATTATGTATTAAGATCTTTCAAAAAACTTCATTTGCTGTTTGCTAATAAATCAGTCATTTATTTGGACATTTCTTTAAGAATACAAGTTTTGACTTTCCTTCATCTAGCCCTACTGTGTGCCAGGTATTTGCTCTCCCTACTGTGTGCCAGGGGATGAGTCAGCAGAACAGGAAATTCTTCTCACACAAAACCACCTCAACCCAGGAACTGGGAAGGCAACCAACTTTTCTCCTGGAGCCTCTCTGAAAGGTAAACAAGGCAAGCTGACTGACAGACCTACCTGTACAGAGGGAAGAAGAGTGAAGAAAATGAAGGATTTGAGTAACCACAGTCTCCTTTACTCTGAGACCAGAAGAACTGGATGGTGCCCAACCACCACTGCCAACTGGCTTGCTCAAAAACACAGAAGGCCTTGGACAGAAAAAGAGAAAAGTGTATGACACCATTTTAAATCATAAACAGACAGATTACATAGACATTGATGGGGCTCCTGTAAATAGGCTCTTCAACTCCATAGACATTGATGGGACCCCTGTGACTAGGCCCTTCGACTCCATAGACATTGATGGGACCCCTGTGACTAGGCTCTTCGATTCCTGTCAAACCTGGGACTACACCCACCACTGCGGATCCCTTTGGAGCCAAGCAAAGCACTAAAATGTAAACAGTAACACCCACAAGGGATCTACTCCTCTGAAAAATCAACCACGGAGAATCAGAAGGGCAGCTTGTCCCTTAAACATGAAGTTCAGAAGGCGGCAGGAACAAGGAAGAGGGACGGGGGAAACAGGGAACCCACAAGGGAGCCCACAGAGTGCTGTTCATTGAGGAGCCTGCAGCAAGTGTTGTGAAACAAACTTTGTGGAAGTTACTGAATGGAAGTCGAAGTTTTACTCTTTCCCCTAAATGACAATGAAATAGAGAAGAAATAAAAATGTAAAACAAGACTACACACTTGTTAGTACTCTGTACTTCCAAATGTGCTCATTACTCTTTCTTTATAAGGAATCAACACATCCAAATAGTTTCTGGCTGTTTACCGCTGTTGTTTTTTTTTTTTTCTCTTCTGGATGTTGTTCTGAAATATTTGCTTTTTCTAGGTTATAATAACAGGAAAATTGCACAAGCCATGTAAAAACAAGAGTGAGAAACTTTCAGCTGTATACCAGAAGAACAAACAAATCTGTCTTGGAAGAAGTGCAGCCAGAGAGATCCTTGGAAGTAAGGATAACAAGGCTTTTCTCATGGACTTCAAACAGTTCTTAGAGGAGCACGGCCTGGGAAGAACACAGCATGCTGGTTAGCGCAGAGGGTGAGGGAAGAGGAGCTTTTGGCAAAAAAAGAGCGCCCCGGCGGCTGCAATGGGCTCTAGCTGGACCGTCTGGGCCCAGGGATTTCTTCTGTCTATGGTCCATGGGGCCACAGGAACCAGAACCAGCAGCACCTGCCAACGGCCGGAGACTTCTGTTAATGATGTATTTTTACAAATGTGTATTTCATTAACTATATCTAAAGGGTTTCTTCTCATGTTAAGACTATAAGGTCGCGCTGAATTCTGGACCAGATTCAAAGTAATCAACCTTCTTTGCACTCTTACTTACATCAGACCACATTCACACGTATGACATATTCCGTAAGAGTATATAAATCGTGAGGGTCTGAAAAACAATTTTATGAGAATTAAGGCAGAAGATGAACTATAATCACTACAGCTTTTAACAACCTATAGAAACAGGAGTTACAGTCATGTTTAATGGAAATATTACAGGATGCTGGTTATATGCAATTCCAAAGCATACATTACAACTTTACTCCTTTTTCCCTTTTTAAGAAATGAGCTGGCTTATGTGAAATATCCTGAAGAGCTAGATGCATAGAAACTAAAGTCTATTGGTGGTTACTGTGGGTGGGAGAGTGGGCCGAGTGGGGAGATGCTAGTTAAGGGTACGGCGTTTCTGTTACAGCTGATGAGGAGTTCAGAAATAGCTCTGATAGTTGAACAGCATAAGTAATGTAAGTAATGTCACCGAAGTGTAGGTGTAAACACGCTTGAAACGGCAAAATTTGGTTAATATGTATTTTACCACAATAAAATGAAAAAAAGTGTTGAAAGCACAAATGACAAAGAATGAAGTGTTTTAAGAAAACATTAAATCTTGATTCTACTTAATTTCCTCTTTAAAACGAGATCATCGCAAACAGTGGCTCATGATTGCCCGAAGCAAATTGCTTAATAAAATCAGAACAGTTTACATAAAGCAGAAGCGGGGAGTTCTTGACTGTCTTCCAATACCTTTTCATTTCTACCTGACAGTCTCTTTTTATGTCTGTTTTAAGCAAAATTGTGAGGTAGATAAAATACGCCTTTAATGTCTTCTCCCACCTAGTCGAGCCTTCTGGCACCCAGACTCTTGACTGTTACCTTCTAGAGAGGCATCCGACAGCATTGCGTAAACTTGAAATCTTCTCTTCCTCACAAAAATCTACTTTTCCAAAGTTCCATTTCCTCGGACCTAATTCTCTGGTAAGGTGAACATAAATAGTCACTGGGTGAGATCCCCCCCTGATTGCATGCTACGTTTTCTCAAACTCCTTCCAGGGTTTGTCCTAATGAGAAGAATTCTTAATAAGATTTCTAGCAAGGTGGTGGTCTCAGAAGATGCACTGCAGAGGGCCTTGATCATAAAGACAGAAGAGATCAGAGTAGACAGATCCAGATGGCAAACCTGGGACCCTGAATGTCAGAGAGTAAAGAAGGGGTGTGACGCTTACTAGCAGACGCTAAATAGAAGGGACAAAAGAAGGGGGGCAATAGGTGAATTGTTCACTGGCCTTAAATAGCATGGTTTGAGTTCATCTTGAACTTTTGCAAAGAGCATTCAAAGAAGCCAACAGCCTGACACTACCAGTGCATACCCATGACTGCCAACAAGAAAAGAGGACCCTTCCTTGTTCCTATGATTTCTTTCGGCTGACCATATGCAGGGCCAGCACCAGCACCCACCTGCCCAGCAGCCAGTCATCCTGCCCTCCCTTTCACAGCCCCCACTCTGCCTGAACTTAGAGCCTTCCCGGCATTTCTGCTGATACACCATCCCCAAACAAGTGCCTGAAACCCATCTCATCAGACCATCCGAAAACTCAGCGCCAGGTACCTGACCACCCCTAGGAGAGCAAAAATGACGTCCATGTCCACCGATCCTGTTGTCCCCAGCTATCCTCTGGACCAAAATGGCTTCCTTCCTAACCTCGCCACATTCTGCTTTGGGATGAGCGACTTCTGGAGCAGAATCCTTGAACACAAACAATGTCTACATCAAGAAGAGCACCACCAGAGTTCCCCACTTTTTAACAATTTAACAATGTCCTGTGGCATTTTAAAATTAAAATAAATATATCGCAATACTATTTTTGTGTTCTATGAAAAATTTTGTTGTTCTATATAGACCAATTTTTAAATCAAGAATCCCCCCTTCCCCCCAGTCAATGGTGTCCTGCTTATAATTTGGTCACTTAATTGTAGTTCCTTCCTCCCACAGTTTGCTACTCTCTGAGTCCTATTCTTCTCTAATCTTCTACTTTTTCTTCTTCCCTCATCGTGGGTTTTTATCTTTTCTGTTTCCCTCTTACATACTTTTCTTCCTGTTTTCCTCTTACATACTTTTCTTCCATTTCCTTTTCTCTTTTAGTTTCATTTTCCTTATTATTCTCTTTAACTTTTTTCCCCTTCGCCACTCTTGCTTATTGTCTTTTTTACTTCTTTGTTGTCTTTTACTCTTCCCTTCTTTTATTTTGCTTTTCTTTTTCATTTTGGCCTTGTTGTTTATTTTTGTGTTTGATTGATTTTGTGTTTCACGTGAGTGTGCGTGTGTATGTTTTCTTAAACAATACACAAAGGGAGACAGCAACTGAACTCACATTGACTTAACCACATCCTTATCGCGTGCAAATCTGTCTGTGTACGAGCACAACAACATCCCCTACACTACCTAATCATTTATATACAGCAGCCAACACCAGATATGCCAACGTGCAATACGAACAGTGAACAGAGAACTGCACACACTCACATTCTCAATCACACAACCCGGGAGACAGGAGGTGAATGCCAGAGAATACATGAAATAAATACAAATACAGCCACACCACAAACTTTAGAAACATGAGATAATGTCAGATGACAAGAAAAAATAGGACAAATGAATAAAACTCAGAGCTAGAATACCTTTCAGAGGAATAAATGGTAGGAGAACTACAAAAAATAATATTTCAGTTTCTCAAGAGACTGAGAAAAAAGTTTAATAAAGGTGCTGATAAAATCAAGAAAACAAGAACTGACAAAATAAATGAAAGGTAAGAATTCACACAAAAGCATTAAACAGAAAATTAATACTGATTTCAGAAATAGATAATACATTGACATATCAAAGGCATATAATTGAATCAATGACAGATCGAATTAGTGAATTTGAAACCAATACTTTCAATATTAATATACTAGAGGAACAATCAGAAAATTGAAAAGTATGAAGAAAATCTAAAAATGTTGTGGACCACCAACAAGAGAAATAACTTACAAGTGACCAGAATTCCAGAAGAGGAAAAGAGAAAAAACAAAGGAAAATTTCTCTAAGAGTGTTTGAAGTAAAACAACCCTAACATCATGAAAAATTAGAAGGATACACATTCAAGAAGCTGGACAAACCTCAAATTGGATAGAGTCCAAAAGAAAACTACCAATATATATCATAATTAAACTTTCCAAACCCTAAGACAAAGAAAGAATCCTGAGAAGTGTTTAGAGATATGGAAAAAGAGCAGGGAGAGGAGGCACATACCAAAGAGAACAAAATAACTAAGCTTTGATTTCTAAGAAACAGAAGAAGGGGAAAAAAGAATAACAGTAATAATATTTACTATAATAACAAGAATTCCTGGGTGTTAGGGTGAAGGAGGGCAGTGATAAAGGGGAACTGATATCAGAGAGTGCAAAAAGAAAGAAACTGTTTAGAAAACATTGGTGGCACTGGAAAACATTTATAAAGGCCAACAAACAGACCTTGAACTATTAAAAAAAAGAAAACTATGGTGGCAGAATAATACAATCATGCTTAATCTAATTGAATTATGGATTGTTCTAATCTCTGTAAGAGCTCCCAGTAACATGAAAAAAAATCACACAGAAAAGAAGAGATTAGTGACATATACAAAACTCTGCAAAAAAACACCAACTGAAAATGGTATAGCCAGCAAAACTGTTTCTCAACTATCACCATGAAATTAGGGCATGTCGACAGCAACATTAATTAAAATAATTTGTAAGAACCAAACCTCATAAGAAAAACTAAAGGGAATTCTTCAGCAGGAGAACCAACAAAATACATAACAATCTGAGATTAATGTACATGACAACACTACCCAGACATCAACACAGATATGAGTATACATTTCATACAACTATACTAAAGACAATCATTAAGTAAAAAGATTGAATAAAGTATTTGCAGAACATCCAGCTGGAGACTTCAAAAATAGAACAGACTTTTTAAAAGTTGAGAGGAAGTTAATAAGTTAAAGGGTAATCTCAAAGAAAGTAAAAAAGCTTCACATCAGAATTAAAAGAGAAAAATCATAAGAATTTAGCAAACATTAAAACAAAAGCAACAAAGAAAATGACAAATAAAGAAAACTCACAAAGTAAACAGTACAGAAAATGATGTGGAACAACAACAAAAAAATCATAAGCAACACAGATAAACACGTAACAAAATGACAGCAATAAATTCATACCTACCAACAATTATATTGAATGTAAATAGATTACATGTACCTGTCAATAGGCAAAGAGCAGGAAAATAGGTAACAGGACAGATTATTGTGCTATCTACAAGAAATACACCTTAAACACACAGACAAAACAATCAAAAGGTGAAAATATACTAACCCTAATGACAATCAAAAAAGAACAAGAGTGGCAATATCAATCTTAAATAACATAAATTTTGAGGCATAATCAGCATAAATAAAAGAGACATTTCATAATGACAAAAGCATCAATTGAGCAAGTAAACATAATCATAATAAATATCTATTATCTAATGAAAGCACCTCAAAATTTATTAATGAAACTAGAATTAAGCAGAGAAGTAGATGACACCATTTCCAAAGAAGAATAGAAAAACTAGAAATATAACTCCACAAAGACACAAGAGAACTAAGCAACATTATCCATCAAGTTGACTATATACTTATTGTGGCAATCATGTACTCATATGTCAATTTGAGGATTGGGAGTGTAGGGATAGAGTCTAGCCTGTCAATCTGGAGACAGCCAATGAGACTCCTGTATGGGCATGGCTTTCTCCTGAGAATTCTGGGAAGTCCCATGTAATTTTCCTCTTGGAGATGAGAGACTCATGGCTCAGTCTCATGGCGACAGTCTACTGACAAGGCAGCATGCTGATAGACCATGAGTCCTGAAAACTGGAGGAGCTGGAGGAGAAGCTACATGGGCTTACCCTGATGGAACCAGATCTCTGAAGCCAGAAAAACCACTTGGAGACTCCTGTCAAGTGCTGAGATGCTTGAGAAGCCCCCAGAGAGGCCCCTGCCAGTGCTGGGATGCTTCTACCACCACTGGATACATAAGATTCTATACCCACTGGCCAGTGATTGTCCTGGCATCAGTGTATGTGCTTGGTGAATCTGAAGAAGATTTTATAGACTGGTATCAGACATCTGAGCTAATATCAGACTTGTGGGCTTAGACTGGAAAGAGTTGAGATGCTTTTTCAATGTTCCAATCCTCTTGTGTATAAACCTCTCCCTTATAAACATATGCGTGGGCAGCTGAGCCCCGGTGGCATAGTGGTTGTGAGCAGGACTGTAGCCCACTGGGATGGAGGTTCGATTCCAGCTCCATGGAGCAAAGGCTGGGCCTCCTACTCCCACCACCTGAGGTCAGTGATGCCCAAAAAGAACAAAACAACAACAACAAAAAAAACATGTGCATGTTTATGAATTTGTTTCTCTAGTCTACCCGGACTTACACATTAGGGTACCTTGGGAGTGGGGTACTGGAGAAACAAATAATGATGGAGACTGGATGTTTGTTTGACCTCTATCTCATGGTATTGTTTCTTCTTTGGCTAGCCAGAAGTCAGATAAGTACTCACGGTTTACTGAGTTGTTTTCTGGAAACAATATGGGAAGTTAAAGTTTTGATCTGTTTGGATGCTGTCTTTGGCTGTTCCTGTATGAAATGGCAAAAATGAATGTGTTAATATATAGTTTGAGCTCAGGGATAAAAATATGTCTCAGAAACTATGCTGCTCAAGGAAAACTATGCTGCTCATGGTTGATGAAGATTCAGAAAGCATGAATCAGATGTGAGGGCGATCTGGCTGCGACATCTGTCACCCCATTGATCGCCAGGGTTGATTCGGCTGATCTGGCTGGCTAGGCGGGTGTCCCCTTCCTCCCTCACCGCTCCATGAGCGTCCCTCCCGAAGCTGCACACTTGATTGAAGAGGACGACCTTCCCCGATAGAAAGCATGAATCTGTTTGGAGGCCTTTAGAGATCTAATTCCATCTTTTTGTGTAAACAGAATAGTTTAGATAGGATTTAGATAAGCTAAATAAGAATGTGACTGTTGTAAGAATTGAGTTTAGTATTTGATTCTATGTTGCTTGTACTGATTTCTTATGCTTATTGTAGGTATAAGGATGTATAGAAACGTTTATTGGGAATTAAGAAAATAGAGCTTGTAAACCAACAATAGGATGATCAAAAGGAAAAAGAATGATAGGAACATTAAATAACACTATGCTTAAAGAAACTACTGAGTAATGGAAGAAATAGCCAAATTTTATGAGTCATACCAAAAATCTTTGGGATAGAGCAATGCAAGACTCAGAGGACAATTTATAGCAATCAATGCAATCATTAAAAAAAACACCTTCATACAGCATTTTCATTATTAAAGCATAGCAAAATAAACCTCTAATCACCAGAAAAAGAAACAATAAAAACTACAGCAAAATAAAGAAGTAAAAACAAACAAAATATGTAAAGCAAAGCAAAGCAAAGCAAACAAGAAAACTATAGAAAGAATCAACTGGCTTCTTTGAAAAGGAAATCACGGACAAATCCAGAAAAAGAAAAGGAAAAGCTGGAAATAGCACAAATGAGAAACAGAATAGGTGACATTATAATAGAGCCAAAAGAAATAAAAATGATAATAAGTGCTATGAAGAACTCTACTCCAATAAATTGGGAGGCCTAAATGAAATAGACAAATTTCTAGAAACACACTACCTAAACTACTATGTAATGAAGCAGAAAATCTGAACAGATCCACTAAAAAAGAATAAATCAACCAGTCATTTAAAAATGACTCTTCCCACCACCTCCCTACACACACACACACACACACGCACACATACACACACTTCAGGTCCAAACATCTTCACTGGTGAATGCCATCAAACAGTGAGACAAGCCAACAGAATTATATTCAAACTATTCAAAATTATAGAAAAGCATAAAATTGCAGTGAATTAGATGAAACAGAATATGTATGAGTTTTTTTTTCAATAAAAACATGATATATTCTTTAAACTGAATTTATGGTTTCTTGCAGGTGTGACAGGTTGGGGGGAAATGGTGAACTAAAAACAGTGCATACAAGAAAGAAGAAAATGTTCTAAAACTGTGTAATGATTGCACAACTCTTCTTGGTATGATTGAACTGCATGATATGTGGATCATGTGCCAATGAAACTGTTTTAAAAAACATTTGTGAAATCCACAATGAAAAAATGTTAAAGAAAGTAAGACCTATATTAATGTAGTTTGTGGTTGATTTTGCCAGCATATTTAGCACTGAGTCTATGCCAAGCAATTAGACTCAGGTTAACCAACGCTGATAGGCTCACCTACCTTCCCAGGACTTCTCGTCTAGAGTCCTTGAACTAGTGAACACATTAAAAAAAAAACCTTTTAATTCAATGGCTTCCACATTATCTTACAAGGCTACACAGGAATTTATCAGTAGGAGAAGTGAAGTCTTGATACATGCTAAAATATGGATGGAGCTGAAAGACATTATTCCACATGAAGTTAAGTCTGTCACAAAAGAGCAAACAGTCTATGACACTACTCATATAAAAAGGCCAGAAAAAGCAAATGTATAGAGATAAAAGCTTATTAGTAGTTACCAAGGGTAGAAGTCAGGGGGTTAACAATGATGATTACACACTTGGTTAGCTTAATTGCTTTCACCTGCAAAAATTTGAATTGGAAAAAGTTGTGTGATTGATGCAGCAGTGACAACAGAAAAGCCCCCAACAATGGGTAAGTACAACCAAAAACCTCCTGGGAATGGGTTTCTTGGTTTGGAGACTGAGAGTCATATTTTCGGAGAACATCCCAATTGATCAACCAAATAGCAAGGGAATACCCCTGTGCTGCCTGCCAGCTTGCTGCACAGCGCCTGGGATCTTAAAAAACTTACAAGTGTCTCTCCAAAGGAACACAGTTAGCATACTCACCAGGAGCAACAAAGGAAGAAGGAGTGACAGGGATCCAAGGAAGATACGGTTGATCGTCTCCAGGAATAACTGCCCTGATCACAAGAACTGGATGGTGCCTACCACCCCTGCGCTTTTTTATCAGACAGATTCTTCCTGATATGAAGAATCCTGATCAAGGGGAAATATAGACAACAGAGCCATGGCAAATGGATGACCCCTCAAACAATTGACCTGCAATCATCTTTAACCCTCTAATCAAAAATATCCCCCAAGGTACTCATAGAACCAAATAGTTTGGCTTGACTAGTAAAAGAATAGTTGCCTTGAGTGTTTTTCTCTTATTTAAACTGCCATTGAGAATCACAGTGACAGCAGCAGTTTGAAAGATAATAAGATAGGAACCTTCAAATCAAACCGAAACATCAAACTTACTGACTTAAGTCAATTCTGACTCATCCCAACCTTAGGGGGAATCCATTTATCTTAATGGTAGAGGAACAGCTCAGAAAAGAGATTAAGAATGGTTATACAACTTGCCTTCAGGAAGGGAACACAGGAGATATACATGCTAGAGTAAAATGCGGTGAAGAAAGTAGATGGTTCCCAGCTATCTGATAAAATAGTGTCTGGGATCTCCAAGGCTTGTCTCCAAAAAAGCAGCCATCTAAGTGAGATGTCAGCTACGTCCACATGGAAAAAGCACACCCTCACTAGTCACCAAAGGATTGTAAATCATACAATCCAAAACTGAAGGAGCGATTAGCACCTGAGTCTGCATTGTGAGAATCCAGTTTGCAGAAGGCTGACCGTGCAAACCCAAGAGACATTTGTGGGCACTACAAAAGAAATTAGCCTCTGGAGACCTCCCTCTATTCATAATTGAGCAAAGGGAGGCAGGTGAGGTGGTTACTACACAGAGTACATTGGGAAGATGAATATAGACCAAAGGGATAAATCCGACTTGAGCAGTTACAGCTTTGTCAGTTGCCCCACCTCACACCCCACCCCCATGCACACTGAACCTGATCTGATTTTCAACACTTTCTGAGTTTTGTTTTCTGTTTGTTTGTATTAGAGCTTATCTCAAAGGTGCTGTGTCACTGGGGTCATTCTCTTGAAGTTGTGTTAGGTGTTTTTCTGTTTTTCAGTATATTTAACCCAGGATTGATGAACCTATAGGGACAGTAAGTAGAATAAGGGTTTGGGGGTGAGGAGAGCAGTGGGAAATGGGGGCCAGGGTAAAAGGGATGTGATAGGTAGATTTGTTGTGCCAACAAGAAATGAAGATAGGTCGGTTTGCTGTGACAACATGGCCAATGAACACATGTGAGAGGAATTGAAGGGTGGAGATATACATGACTCTGGGATCCTCGCCTTTCGCTCTTGGATCTTTGGACCAGCTGGTTGCCTGGCTTATTCTGTGCCTCAGTTCGCAAGCTTCACTACCCATGGAACACCTAAGTCGTGGAGTGTATTGTTATAAGTTGAGGTTCCTTCAAATCCTGCTTCGCCACACTCCTGAAATATAGATCTCTTGAGCTGAGGACTATTGAACCCTGTCATGTGGCTGACCGTTGATGACCTGCCTTGCTGCTTGCAACTTGTGGCCAGATAACTTGAATTGCTCTCCAGAGGACTACTCAACGGTCCTCAAGAATCGAAGGACTGCCAGTGTATTCATTGTCTCATGCAAGTGATTTGCACCAAGCCATTCGTACTGCTTTATAGATTAGTTAACTGTTTATTTCTCATGTTAGAAATCTTTCTATCTCTATATAAAATTATTAGTGTCCTTGTTTTGTTTCTCTAGAGAACTCTAACACAAGGGAGATGATGTCAAAGAATTTGGGAGGAAAAAGAATAGTTGGTAACTGATTGTGGTAGCAATTATACAATACTATTTGATGTGATTAAAATGTGGAATGATATGGTATATGTATAAAGTCTAAATAATAAAGTAAAAAATAAAGTATCAGCAAAAGCTTGATAAACTGATATCATTAATTTAAACAATAAAGAAAGACATATTTAAAATAGAATGATTATACAAAGTGAAGTGTTACTCAATGGGACATATAGGAACTCAAAGGAGTATAGCGTTTGCTACCTAGTTTCTCTCTATTCTCAACAACAGCAACATGAAAATAAATTAAATTAAAATAAAGTTCAGATCTACTCTGAAACACAAGGTGTCACCATAAACAGAATCAACCCTGAAACAAATCTTTTTTTAAAAAATATATTGCTATATGAAAATGTTCATAATGTATTAATAAGAGAAAAACAGGTTGTGCATATCATCAATGATTCCATTTATTTCAGAAAATCTATGTTTTACCTATAAAGAAAAGTCTCCAAAAAGTGTAGTAAATATTAACTGGTGGTGAAAGGATGAAAATTTTTCTTTTATCTGAATTTTGAAATGTTTTCTATAATAAGTGTGTCGTGCTAGTATTGTACCATGATATTTTCAATTGTTTCATACGTATGTGAAAGTTGGACATTGGATAAGGACGACCAAACAAGAATGGATGCATTTGAATTACGGTGTTGGTGAAAAAATTGAAAGTGCCACGGACTGCCAAAAGAACAGACAAATCTGTCTTGGAAGACATACAACCAGATGCTTCTTAGAGGCACAAAGTTCTCTCCTGTATTTTGGACACCTTGTCAGAAGCGACCTGTCCTGGGGAAGGACCGTATGTCTAATAAAGTAGAGGGCGACACAAAAGAGGAAGGTCTTCAGCAAGATGGACCGACACAGTAGCTGAGTTGATGGATTCAAGCAAGCAGTGCCTTGTTCTGCTACATCGGGTGGCTCGAGTTGGAACTGACTCAACGGCATCTAAAAAAACAACAACCGATACGGTGAAAAATGAAGACAATTAAAAAATAACTGTTTCTCCCTTCTTCCCTACTTCCTCTCAGATGGTGACCAGGCATGCCGTTTTTTTAACAATTTGCCCCGCGTTCTGCAGCGTTTTAAAATTAAAGGAATACATTACAATACTATGTTTGCACTCTATGAACATTTTTGTTGCTCCATATAGACCAAATGTTTAATCAAGAACCGCCCCCCCCACCCCCAGTCAATGGTGTCCCGCTTATTTCAGATATTTGCTTATCTTTTCCCTATTGTCCACGACTTTGGGTTAGAGACTCTTAACAATAAAATAAACAATTTGTGCTCCTCAAATGTCTACAACTAAGCATGTGATGGTCGATAACTTTCCTATCTACTTTTCTGAATCAGCCTCACATAGATTTTTTTTTATAGATTCTCTGTTCTAGCCCAAGCCAATACTCTTCAGATGTCTAGAATAAAAATGCCACCTCTTAAAATAAGTTATTCTTTACATGTTGCCTTGAAAGTTACATCAATACATCTTTGATTGATTTTGCCTATTAAGACAAGAGATCACTAATATATTAAATATAATCATAGATATGATTAGCATCTGATTACGTAAATGTTAGACAAGAATATTAATCTTGTTGCAGAGGATGACTTGTATTTAAGAATTCTTTGAGTGTGACAGAATTCGGTCTTATGTAGGCATGTGTGCAATGATGAAATCTACCAAGCTACAGATTAGGTCATATTGACATAATTTTAGACTTTGGAAATGGGAAAAAGATACCTCTACCACTTTAACTTGAAAGTCACATCCGAATAATCAAGTAGAGACTGCTACACTGCCATCTTGTGGTAAGTCTGCACAAGACTCAATTAGTAAATAAATAGAGATTTTTTTTAGCATATTATTCTAGGGTGGTGTAGGGTAAAAGGGAGAAGATGTCAAGGAGTCCGTGTTAAAGAAGCATGGTTGTAAACTGATTGTGGTAACAACTGTACAATTCTACTTGATGCGATTAAAATATGGAACAGTATGTTGTATATATTAAAGCCCAACTACTACTAAATGATTTTTAACAAAACATTGTGGAGAAAATTTTATTTATCTTATTTAAGTAAAATATCTTACCATGTGGACAATAAAGTAACTATCAAATGTCATTTGGGCACTTCAGCCAGGTTTTGCCACAATGATCAAAGCAGCAAATGCAGTCACCATGGAGCACTGATTGCACATGAAGGGATTTCAAAATGTCTGGACAAGGGCACAAAGCATCCCTGGGTAAGCGCTGAGAGGTGGGATTAAGAGGTGTTGCCTCAGACAATGATTATCTTTCTGTATCTCTGGTCTTTATCTATCTGTTGATCTGGCCCATGAAGATGTGGTCCAGTGACATTGGTCACCAAACCTTCCTCCTTCATAAGGTCTCATGTGGACATTGATGCCTAAGCAGAAAGAGAAGAGACTGAGAGGGTCCCACAAGGAGGATCATGAGGATCAGCCACCTCCTAGCTTCGTGATCCCCCCCATTCCATGACCACAGGCAAAGTTTGACGCAGAGTTAGGATCGAGGCAAGATAATATTCGTTCACTTTACACAGTCAATAATTCTTACATAGCTACCTCTTGACTAATGGAGGAAATATAAAGATGAGCAAAATCAGGCAAGTTCTCAGTTCTCATGAGTGAGTTTACATAGAGTCTCACTCGTCTTCCAAACCGTCCCTGAGAAAACTCATCACAGGTTCTAAAAGAGAAGGATACTAAAAGATCAACTCCTGTAACTTGTAAGCTACAGGAGTTCTAACACTATGGAGATTAGAAGAAACTGAGAGAAGAGAATATCCATGCTGCAGGCACAATAGCAGATCATAGTTAGAAATGTAGCCCAAAGCAGGTAGTTACTAGGTCCTTAATATGAGCCTAGAATTGTCCTGGAGAATACAGATAACATATTACCCAGCCAGTGCTTTCAAGTACCTGAATTGGTGCTACAGAACAAGTCATACATGACAAATTGACACAGGAGATCAGAAACCAGTAGCAAATAGAATTCTATATGAATGGTATGTGTAATCCGAGACTAAAGAGAACGCTTCCTGAAAGAGACAGCAACACCTCCCCAAACTGGGTCTTGAGACAGGTCAGGACCATAGAAAAGGAGAGGACATGCCAGGAGAAGGGAAATTGGAATGGGATATGCCTGGAAGCGCACATTTAAGAACCAGGAAAACGTTGAGGCTTTGGGGATCTACTTAGAAGTCTGTTCCTCAGAGTACACATAGAAATTCACAAGATTCAAAGGATGAATTTTGATCCAAGAGTTTCTCCTATTTTCCCTCCTATCCTATCCTGGATCGGAATGATCCAACCTGATGAATAGGACACGTGTCGCCAAATAAGAAGGTCAGAAATGGGTGGATGAAGGTAAAGAACTTCCCCTGTCAAGTCTCCGGTTCCTTTTCCCAACAGGGCTTCCTGTCCTGACCGCAGGCCAGATGCTACATTTTCACTCCAGGAAGCTGTGCCCAGGAGAAGTATGCAGAACAGAACATGGAGAGCTTGCCCTGCAGCTGAGGCACCATCATCTCTCCAGTAAGGCAGAGAGCTAACATAGAACCATGGGTCCCCAGAGTAGTCACTGCAGAGGCTTTTGGGAAATTTGATCACCACTGTCCGCTTCTGTAATCTGTTGCAAATACCTTTTGAGCTCCTGCAATAATTAATCACTTCTCTCATAATACTGAACACTCTTAAGTAACCTTCCCATTGACTAACTTCCCTTCTAGTCTTTCCTGGTTATCTGAGTCACATTAGGGTAGGCTGTGTTCCTTCACACTCTATTTTTCAATCTGCATTTGGATGATTCAAATTTGCAACGAGGATGTCAGAGCCTGTGCGTCCTTACAATTGCTAGGAGATCCGTTACAACTTTCTGACACTGGAGAGAGGGCCACAGAGCATAACCGACAAGTCAAAGGGGACTCACACTGCTGTTTACATAAATAAGGCTTTACTGACACGCACTTAATCCCATTCATTTTTATTTTGTATATGGACTTTCTTTTCTTTACTTTTTAATGTTTAAGTTGGAGGCTTGAGACAGATATTTATAAAATGTATAATCTAGTCCTTTCACAAAGAATTTCCTGACCCTAGTATAGGATGTATGGGAGAGGATCACAAGACTTGAACTCCTTTTCCAATTCAGTTTTTCTGGTCTGGGTCATGTCACTTCTCAGGATGTGTTTTATTACTTTAAAAACGGGGTTGATCTTGCCTGCTTTGTCTACTTCATGATGCTGTGGTGAAGATCATATGAAATAACCAACTATGTGTTTACAAATAACACCATAGGGATATAGTCAAATCTTACCATTGCTGCTCTCCTGAAGCTCCCAAACACAGCCCTCGTCCTCCCGCCCAGCATAGTGAGGCCAGTCTTCCTCTTCCCCTGCCTTTACATTAAGGTTTCAAATACATCTTTTTGCCTCTGGCCCCTTCTAGGCTCTCTTGTCAAAATTCAAAAGTGAGGGGAGGAGTGATTCAGTCTTTCCATCAAGGGTGACAGACGAGAGAAAGATGGATGCAGATACCAGGAAATGACCAAAGTGAATCGAAGCTTGGAGCAGATGTTTGAAGTCGAATGAACTGTGAGAACATTCTGAAGACAATGGCCAGAAGTTTATATTTGATTCAAAGAATGATGGGAAGTCCCTGGAGGACTGAGTAATAACGTTGAAAGAACGGGCAAAGAAAGAATCTCAGCTAGGGTGTGGGGCTCTGAGGAACTGCCCTCTGTCCCCATTTTATGCAGGCACCACGCTTACATTTACTTCCAGGACCTACCCACCCCCCTCACCTTTTGGTGTTCTCCAAGAACAGGAGACTGGCACTGGGGCTTGACCCTCAGATCAAGCCTCCAACCCAAAGGCAGCTCAGCAAAAATGACCTTGTTCCTTCCACTCGCCCTGCAGCGCCCCATAGATGTCAGCATGCATTGAGCGGAGATTTACGACCCTGAACCTGGTCTCCTGTTACTGGGTGATTCCGCTGTATTTTCCATTGAGCAACGAGAGCAGGATAACAGCAGAGCCGCTCAAGGTTAGCGGGCTTCTGAAGTCCACCCAGCTCTACGAAACTCCTTCCTAATGGTATACAGAAGAGATTTATTGGGATGTTTTTGCAGGCCAGGAAATTGCTGCAAGATTTTGTCATTGACAAAGGAGTAGACGTCACTGCCCAGTTTCTGTTGGACTCTCTCCACCTCATTAGTGTTTGAACTGGAAATGATGAAAAGAGTCAGACGTATCCCTTGTTCAGTTATCAGGTGGGAGGGTCACCCAAACAATATTCTAATTTCATTGTTTTCAGGTCAGGGATTATTGATGGCAGCTTTAGAGAACAGCTTATATTTGGATTTCCACTTTGCTTCCTGCTCTTGTGGGATTCATTTACATTGCTCCTTTATCGGCTCCACACTAGTGAGAATATCCACAATGTGAGAAAGTCATTTTATTTTTACTGAAACCCCTACTTCTAAGCCTAGCCCCAACTATAAGCCTAAACCGAACCCTCTCAAAGCTACTGATCCAAGTTCTTTTCTAACCAGAAGGGGGAGAATCAGCAGGTGTGGCAACTATGCTGATTTCCAAAACATATCTGTCATGTACTCTTCCTTAAAGTCAGGGGATTCCCAAGTGAAACACATTTGTTTCAACAGTCTATCTGCCCTGTCATAAGAATAGCTGAATAAGCATCGAATGGTAGCAAGGCTATCACTCAGTGAGTGCCAGGTTAGCAATTGTTGAACTGAATGCCCATCAGAGCATTCAAACGTGCCACAGTCCCTCCATGATACCAGCAAGGGCCAGTAACATAGGGCAAAGCAAAGAAACAGGATATTTAAACAATTATTAGGGCTGAGCCCTGGTGGCATAGTGGTTGTGCATGGGACGGCGACCCACTGGGATGGAGGTTCAATTCCGGCTCCCAGGAGCAAAGGCTGGGCCTCCTACTCCCACCACCTGAGGGCAGTGATGCCTAAAAATAAAAAAAAAATTATTAGAAGACTCGGGGTGGAAGATTGGGGCTTTGGAAAGATAGGCCAATTTTAGATCTCTCTCTCTCTCTCTCTCTCTCTCTCTCTCTCTCTCTCTCTCTCTCTCTCTCTCTCTCTGTTTCATGTCTGCTTTTAGCCATCTCTTTTCAATGCTTCTTCAAAGGAAGTATTAATTCTTTGCTGCAATTGCATTCAGTATGGCTCTTTGGCCCTCATCAGAACCAAATATGAGAGTAAGTTCTCCCAAATCTATGAAAGAGCTCTGAGTTCCAAGACAAGAATTCTAGGTTCCAGCAAAAGCTTTAGTCACCTGAATGAACTGAAGACCCTAACCTCTATTCTTTGTTATTATTATTACTTTTTAAACTCCTCTTGTGACTGAGGGGAGGTTCATCAGAGCAGATGAGTAGTTTTATCAACCCAACAGTTGACACACATTTTGTCTCTACTCATCCATTGCAATCCCCCCAAGGCATCATCATTTATACCACTTCCTCCTTGTATGTCCTGTTTCCCTTTTCCTCCTTTTCTAGCTCTCTGAACCCTTAGTCTGTAAGCTATATATTTCATCTGACACGATGACTATATAGGTCCCCTGATTTTAAGAAGTAGAAATGGCATAGCCTCTAAAAGACCTTTGGAAGTTGCATAGTGTAAAGATACCCTTCATCCCTGCTCATTCTAAAGAAGTGACATAGACAGAGAGCTAGACAATGTTATACAGGCAGAGGCTTCAAAAGTGGGGGGGGGGGGAATCCACTATCTTTTCATTCTATGTTTCCATGAACTACTTTGGAGTCCCCTCACAAAAAAGTGAAGCAACCATCAATTAAAAATAAAAGCAAATAGTCATCTCCACCCCTCAGCCATCTCTCCGGAGAAAAAGAGCTGGATCAGCTAGAGATTGTCTCCCCTCATCCTTCGGGCTCTCAGAGTTCTTCCCCTTCCTGCGCCTCCTTCCCACCCTTGCACTCCGTGCCTGCATTCTCTGCGGTTGTGAGCTGTCTGTGAAGCTCCACTCCCTTCCTTTTTCCATGTCTCAGTTACAGGAACTGTTGCAAGATTGACTCTTTTATATTATATTTCATTCAGCAGAGTAGTAACTCTTGGATTTAGGCTTCTGAAGCAAGGATAAAAGATTCTTTACAAAATATTAAGCTCCTTGAAAAGAATCTTTTCAGAGAGCTGAATGTGGGTAAAAAGTACCAGGATCAGCAGCCCCAAAGGCTGAGTTTGTGTTTATTTTCTAACAACTAAAGCTTTGCCATACAAATATAAGCATCCAAACTAACTTACAAAGCAATTTCTGATCACTTGGATGATGCACATTACATGTAAAAATGTGTTTCCTTACCCACCATCCTGCTTTAATCTGCCTCGATTAATATGCCTCTAGTTATAGAATATAATTATTTTCATTAATATCTAAAATGAGAGAGGGGGTGATGCTGTATAGACACCCATTTAACCTTTCTTACCTAAAGGTATGTATGCATTTCTTAGAGGGTCATTTTCCTTCAAAACTGAGGTGCAGTTTGCAAAGATGAAAATAACTTATTTTTCCAGAATGGGAAGTAATGTGCAAGATAATGAACATAGACCCTGGGACCAAACTCTGACTCCATATCTTAATCATTCTGTGATTTTTGGTAAGTGAAATCCTTAACTCATCTATGTTTTCGTTTTCTCCTTTGTAAAGTGGGAATAAAAATGAAAAGTCATTTAACAAGAGTAAATAAAAAGAATTGTTGCAAAATCATCCAAAACTTTATTTAAAAAATGCCTCAAAACGTGAAGTTATTGTTTCATGATCTATCCTCCCAGCTCGCTCGACACACTGCTGAAGGTGGTATTTCCTTCTTTCTAACCCTTCACTAAAGAATTCTGTGCTCTTCATTTTACACCATGTCAAAATGGCAGCCTTCACATCTCTAGGGCACTAGTGTTCTTTGGAGTTTGGGAACAGAAGGTGTCCTGACATGGCAAGATCTAAGATGTCAGGTGAATAAAATTTCTCATAGGAAAATCCTGCCACCTCTGAAGAATGAGCAAGTGGTTGCCTTGATGGACAACAATTGCAATTTTCTTGACCTTTTTCTCACCACAGCAGGGGTTTTTTTCTCTTTTTTTTGGGGGGGGGGGGAGTGCGGCATCACTGCTCTCTGATGGTTGTGGGAGCTACCCAGAGCTGCTCCTGAGAGCCGCCGCTGGATTTGAACCGCCAAGTCTGCGGTCCGCAGTCCCGCCCTCAACCACTTATGCCACCAGGGCTCAGCCCAGCAGTTTTTTAATTTTCTTACCACTTCTTTAAAGAGCGAGCCATAACCTTCTGAACTAAGCTTGCTGTCTTGAATTGAATCACATCAGCAGAATCTCAGAACACATTGTTGGATCAGACCCCCCCTTTTTTGATAACCTTTGGAGATTAGTACAAGTGTGTTATAAATTGTCTATAGTTACCCATGGATTGCAGAGATATGTTTTTTGTTTGAAATGTATGCATGCATGTATGACTGTGATGGGTAAGCTTGTTGTGTCAACATGGTCAAAGATAATAGGTAGGTCTGTTGTGACTACATGGCCAATGAGCACACATGATCAACTGAAGGGTGCAGATAGAAATGGCTTGGCGAGTCCTGCCCTTGCTCTCTTGTCTTGGATCTTCAAACCAGCCGGCTGCCTTGTTCATCCTGAGCCTCAATCTCCAAGCAACATTAGCCGGGGAACATCTAATCAGTGGACTATGTTATTGTGAGTTGAGGTTCCTTCAAGCCCTACTTCGCCATGCTCCTGGAATATACAACTCTTGAGCTGGGGACTGTTGAACTCTGTCATCTGGCTGACTGTTGGTGACCTGCTTTGCTGTTTGCTGCTTGTCGCCAGATAGCCTGAATTGCTCACAGAGGGCTACGTGGCAGCCCTCAAGACTCCAAGGACTGCCGGTCTGCTAGCTGTCTCACACAAGTGAGTTGCACTGAGTCACTTGTACTGCTTTATAGATTAGTTAACTATTTATTTCCTATCTTATATCCTATCTACTTAAATATAGAAAAAGAATTACTAGTGTCCTGGTTTTGTTTCTCTAGAGAACCCTTTCTCACACGATGACCTAGAATCCTACTAGCAATGCATTCTTACTTAACCTTGTACAAAGATCTCTGGTTTCACAGTGCTTAAGTACTCAGCCGCTAGCTGAAAGGTCAGTTGTTCAAACCCAGCTTCTTCACAAGAGTGAGATGTGGCAGTTTACTTCTGAAAAGCACTACTACAGGCTTTTAAACCCTATGGGACAGTTCTACTCTGTCCTAAAGCGTTTCTATGCATCAGAACTGACTCCATTGCAACAGTAAAGCAATATAGAATTTAGTTTGTAATATAAGCATCAAACGAATTAGCAATGATAATCATATCTAACCCAAAGGAGATTTAGTGGTTCAATGCTCACTAAGAGGTTAGCAGGTTGAATCTATCAGTGGATCTATGGAAGAAAAGACAAGATGAGTTGTTCCCACAAAAGTGACACCCTATCATCAAATCAACTTGTCCATGGGACAAGAAATAAGAAACAAGCCCACACACAGACTAGGAGAGTACATGGTGCCCACCTACTTCTACCAACCATTCAGGCTAGGAACACAAGAGAAGATCCTGGGCAAAAAAGGAGAAAACTGTATAATAAAATTCTAATTCTTCCCCAAAAGGCCAAACCCACTGGAATGATAGAGAGTAGAGAGATTCCCAGGACTATCACCGTATGAAACTCTTAGAACTTAGAGCTGAAGTTATTTCTAGAGATCACCTTTCCATAATAATAGATTGGTTTGTAAAATCAATCATGTCACCCTGAGCAATATACTCTCTCAAGCAATCAACGATATGTGAACAAATGTCGGCATTTACCCCAAAACAAAGATGAGGAGCCAAGGAGGGGAAGGGAAACTAGAGCAATGGAAATAGACCAAACAAAATGGAAATGTTGAGAAAGCTGAAACATTGTGAAAAATCGTAACCTATGACATGGAACAATTTGGATTGAAAAATCATTAAGTGGGAACCTTATTTGCTGCAGAACTTCCATTTGAGTGACAATGAAATACTATTTTTAAAAGAAAAAAAGATTACAGTCTATAAAACCCTATGGAACAGTTTTACTCTCTCTAATAAAGTCTCTGTAAATTAGGATTGACTCAATGATACATAACAATAACAACAATTACCTAGAACAATGCAGAGCACGGACCAAAATAAAATCAACTCCATTGCCATCGAGTCAACTCCAACTCATTGAGACCCTATAGGACAGCATCGAAGTGCCCCTTTGGGTTTCTGGCTCTACATCTTGATGGGAACAGGCAGTTTCTTCCTTCCTCTCACAGCAGTCTTTAATGTTAGCAGCTCAGTGCCCTGGGACTTTTGTGTGAAGCACAAAGCAGGTGCTTCAGGAATGTGTGTTAGCCTCCAAATCATTTTGTACCTTAGAAGGCTATGAAATAGTGTGCCATGGAATCCCACAAGACCTTACCTGGGATTCTGATCTTTTTCCTGAATGTACCCTGTTGGATGGTGGTGCTATTAGATGAAAGAGGAACAGAAAGGTTCCTGTGACCTGCACAGAAGCAAGGCATTGACGACATCTGTTTTCCACTCAACCTTGTTGACATATGAGACAAAGATGGAATTAGAGGGAAAGCCTAAGGAAATGTTGAAGAGTCCTTGGTGTGGACAATGCTACCTCTGCTTTGGAGGAATGGTGAAGGAGACAGCACTGCCTTAGTGCAAATCAGATGAGATGACAGATATCCATGGGCTACCGAAGGCCAAAGAAGAGCTCCAGCTGGCACTATGCTGTCTGGCAAAATACAAGCCTGACTTGGAAGGTACCAGTGGTGTATAGAGAAGTTTTGTAAGACACAACATTCCAGCATGACATGAGTATAAACATCTATGAGCAGCATAATCCAGATATTAATTCTCTGTGACCTCATTCGTACTCACAGGTGATGGGATCTGAGGAGACTGAGGTTGTGTCCTCATTCGTGTCATGAATGAGTGGCTGAAAATCAGTCAGTCCACCCTGAAAGCTTGACCTGCCCTTGAGCAGGCAAAAAGAATAAGAACTTTGAAAGTGTGACTGTGAGGTGAAGAACAAAGGGAGGCTGGGAGCTAAGAACACTGAAAAGAAAAAGAAAAGATTTATTTGCTTCTTTTTTATCTTAGTACAAGAGGGCGCTTGCCAATAGTTCCCACACATCCCATCCAGAAAGATCTCAAGGCCAGAAAAATAAAAGCACATGGAGTGCCAACTTGATTCCAGTTCCTGAGACAAACCTGCAAACAGCTTCATTTTCTTGTTCAAGATCGCGTTTTATAACTAGGCACAAGAGGAGAAGGCTTCAAGTAAATGCCTGAGTCATAAGATACATGAAATGTTTGACATGCTGCTCGGACAAAGAGTACTTCTGAATAACTTATAATACAGCTTTCCTACTCCCGCACCCCACCCCCACCAGAACTCCAGTCTGGAGGAGGCTTGGAATCACATGACTATAAAGACTACAATTCACTTTTTAGAAGAAGCAAAGGCTTCCTTATGCACCAACAAGTATAATTATGTCACTATGACTACTGGTTTTGAAACAGAAGGGCCTAACTTTAAGAGGCACCCATTCACAGGGCCAGTTCTTCCTTGCCCCATAGAGTCCCCATGAATTGTGGCAGTGGGGGGGGATGCCCAAGGTGTGAAAGATGTTCTCTAACATCAAATGACAAGGATGTCTGTATGGTCAACCAGAAACGCATGTAAGCCACAGATGAATAAATGGACTTGGGGGGTTGCACTTAATTCTATCCCCAGTCTAAGGACAATGAGCTTTTATGATAGGCCCCTGTCTGATGCTCCATCGCATGCAGAGATTACAGAAAATATAGGTGGTATATCAAAGGGTGGAGAAGAATCTTCTTAACCTTTTATCTCCCTTTGACCCATTTTAAAGTTGCTTAAGTATTTTTTCTTAAAGTAGAAGGGTAATATGTGTGGATTAATCTCCTGTTGAGTCCCCTCTGACTATGGGACAGGTGTGTGAATAGCCTTGCTATTATGAGGAATGCATTGGAAAGTGGATGTTTACAGATGCAATGGCCCTATCATTTGATCTTCCTTAAGATTCATTTAAATGTGTCCTAGTTGTAAATATGCTTGGTTTTCTTTTCCATTGAGGCTTTTACATTTTACTTTTTTATTTTTGTTGACTTTTTAATGTTTTCCTGTGTATAAATACAGATTGATCTATAGAGACAGTAACTGGATTAATGGCTCATTGAGGTTATGGCAAGGGAAATGGGGGGAAATAGAGAGGTAATAATGATGAGTACAAGAATGAAGAAAATGGTCTAAACCTGATTGTGATGGTGATTGTACATGTCCTCTTGATGTGCTTGAGCTATTTATTGAATTGTTTGATATGTGAATTATATACCAATAAAATTGTTTAGGAAAAAGAATAACAGAATGATGCAGGCAGGGGGCAGTGGTAAAGTTAACTGTTATCTGTCCCAACCCATCAGGTTTCCTTGCCTGTTGGTGATATGGTGTTGAACAAAACACAAATTTGTGAGTGACAGCAATTGTCCATTTTCCCCATCTAGACAATCAGTTCAGCAATCAACTTACTTCTGCTTCTTTCTCTATGTCCTGACACATCTTTTAATAGTAATATCATCAGAACCTTAGAATCTCTCCCAAATTTTCACATTTAATTAGATAAAGAAATCTATGTGTACAAATTGCCTAGAAGGGAGCCAAAAGTTTGGTTATAAAGTCCCTCAAGAAAAAGATGTGATTGTTTTTAGAACTGAAAGAGCAAAAAGAGATATAAGAAGGCAATTTATAGTAATCAGTAAAGACATAAAAAAGGGAGAAATCCAAAATCAGCACTTTAATACAACACCTTCAAAAACTAGAAGAGTAACAGGAAGTTCTAGAGATTAGAGGAAAAAAGTAAATGAATCCAAAAACAGAAAAGCAATGAAACAAATCAACAAGACAAGATGTTGGCTCTTTGAAAGGATTAACAAAACTGAGAAACCACAGGCAAACCTAAAACAAGGAAAAGAAAAAGCCAATGCAAACATCTAGAATCAGAAATTATAAGGGTGACATCATAACGAATTAAATGAAATACCAAGAATAACACATTACTATGAAAAACTACCCACTAATAAATGTGATAGCCTCAAAGGAAAGGACAAATATCTAGAAATACATCACTTACCCAAATGAACATACAATGACATGGAAACCCTCAATAGATACATAAATGAAAGAACTTGAGAAAGTCATCAAGAAATTTCCAAACATGAAAAGTCCAGGACCAGATGGCCTCACAGGGGAATTCTACCAAGGAATCAGAAAAGATCTGTCACCAATTTTACACAGACAATTCTAGATCATAGAAAGAAACACAAGGGAGGATGGTGGAAAGAAACTTTCAAACGCTTTCTGTGAAGAAAGTATAACCCTGCTACCAAAACCAGGCAAAGACCCCACAAAGACAGAAAAGAATAGATCTTGAATATTTGACTTTCTCAAATTCTCAATAAAACTTTGGTCAATAGAGTTCAACAATACATCCAAAAATTTTTAAATCACCATGATCTTATGGGATTCATATCAAGTATGCAGGGATGGTTTGCCATCAATGTAATCTACAGCCTAAACTAAATAAAGAATAAACCACATGAACACATTATGGGGCGCAAAAAGAGTATTCGACAACATCCAACACTAGTTTCTGATTAAAAAAAAACACTAAGAAAATAAGAATAGAAGGAAAATTCCACAACATTGTAAAGACAATATATTAAAAACCAATCTTACTCAACTAAGAAAAGCTGAAAACATTTCCCTTGAGAATGGGAAGCAGATAAAGATGATCTCCATCACTACTCCTATTCTATATCACGTTGGAAGTCTTAACAAGAACCATAAATAACTAAAAGAAATCAAGAGAATACAATTCAGCAAGGAAGTGAAACTCACTATTTGCAGATGATGTGATCTATATGTAGAAAAACCTACAGATACTACAAAAATATTGTTACATGAAAGCAAATGATGGATTTAGTAAAATAACAACATATAAGGTTAAATCAATTAGATTCCAGTATACTAGCAAAGAGAGCTGTGAAAAGACATTAAGAAAGCAATAGCACTTACAATAGTCACTCAAAAGATGAAATACTTAGGAATATACCTAACTAAGGAAACAATAGACCTGTACAAAGAAAACTTCAGCTCACCACTATAAGAAACTATAAGAGACCTACTCAAATGGCATAATATTCTGTGTTCATGGATAGGAAGACTTAATATTATAAAAATGTGAATACTACCTAAAGCAATTTATAACTACAGTGCCATTTTGACCCAAATTTCAACTTCACATTTTAAAGAAATAGAAAAACAAATTACCGATTTCATCCAGAGAGGGAAGACACATCGGATAAGCAAAGAATTCCTTAAGAAGAACAAAGCAGGAGACTTTGCACTACCCAACGTAAAAACAGAGCTACAGTAGCCAAAGCAGCCTGATTTTAGTAAAACGATAAATACATAAACCAATGTAACAGAATTGAAAATTCAGTAGTAAATCTATCCATCTAGAGGCAAGTTATCTTCAACAAAAGGACAAAAGACATTAAAAGAAAAAGAGACCTCCTCTTTAATAAATGATACTGGAAAATTTGGGTCTTTATCTGTAGAAAAATATATCAGGACCCATCCTTCACCTTAGCTACAAAAATGAACCCAAAGCATCAGAGATCTAAATGTAAACCTTTCACCTAAAAGGATCATCAATGAGAAAACTGAAACAAAATTAAGAACCCATTACAGGTATAGACATATAAAAGAAGCTCACCTGGTAGAAGACAAAATAAATGCCTAAGACCTACTGAAAATCATACACATGCACATCAAGGTTTCACTATAAAAGTAATCAAATAACCCACAAACTGGGAAGATATCTTTAAAATGACACAAGAGTCAAGGCCTGATATCTAAAATCTATAGAATTCTGCAACACCACAATAAGGAAAAAAGTGGAAGACATGAACAGACAGTTCACCAAAACCTGGCATGCAGATGACTAGCAAACACATGAAAAAATTCTCACAGTCACTAGCCATCTGGAAGATTCAAATCAAAACAACAATGAGGCATCATCTTAGACTGACAATGACACCTCAATTCAAAAGGAAAAAAATATTCACAGGAAATATCAACTGAGAGGGTGTGGAGTGACTGGAATTCTTATGCTCTCCTCCTGGTTTTATAAAAATGTATGAGCATTGTGAAAAGCAACATGGCACTAACTGAAACAGCTGCGGATGGAAATCTGTTTGACCCAGTAATACCTCTGCTGGGTATACAACCCAAAGAGATGAAACACCAACAGATCTATGCTCTCTTGTGTTCATTGCAGCACGGCTCACAGTACCAAGAATCTGGAAACAGACTGAACACCCATCAGTAGTAGCAGGGGAAAAGAAGCTGTAGTACATATATATATATACAATGGACTACCATGCTGCCTAAAAAACAATGATGAAATACCTCATGAAATGGATGAATCCAGAAGCCATCATGCTGAGCAAAATTAGTCAGTCACAGAGGACAAATATTGTATGAGACCATTACTATAAGGGTAAACACCAAGGAAAAGGCAGGCATCCTGTTCTCAGGTCATGAAATCTTCATATTTGGACTTCTAAACAACAAAGTGGTGTGCCTGCCTAATGCTCATGATCTGTATGTTACCTCCTAATTGGTACATCTTAAAAAAATACTTCCAAACAAACAAACACATTATTGAGAACACGGGGGGTCAGAGCAGAGATCCCAAACCCATCTGTAGATCATGGGACATCCTCTCACAGAAGGATTTCAAGGGAAGGATTAGTCAACCAGGATGAAGTAAAGCAATGAGGAAACACACAATATTCCTCTGATTCCTTGAGGCTTCCTCAACTCCCACTATCATGACCCCAATCCTGCCTTCCACTGACGGTTGGAGCATGCACACAGGTACAGATAAGAGCTCAGGACACACAGAATCCAGGTCAGATAAACCCCTCAGGAACAGAAATGGGAGTCGCTATACCAGGAGAGTAGGGTGAAGGTAGGCAGTGGGATGGGGGGAGAGAAACAGCAAGGAGACAGTGGCAAGTGTAAGATAAGAATATAATAATAATCTATAATTTCTCAAGAGGTAACCAGGTTGAGGGAGAGTGGGAGGGTACTAAGAGGTGCTGATTTCAAGGGCTCAAATAGAATGTAAATGTTTAGAAAATAATGAAGGCAAACTATGTGCAAATATGCTTGATAGAATGGATGCATGGATTGCTATAAGAACTGTAAGAGCCCCCAGTAAAATGATCTTCAAATAAAAACAAAAACAACAGCAACACTTCATCAGAGAAGGCCACGGATAAATTTCAGATGTCAGGGAGAAAGGGAGGAGACCAATGAGTTCATGCCATATAGTACTATTCCATGGTCACCCCAAATCAACAGATACTCATACCAGGGTTCTCAATGAACTTTAATGCAAATTAAAATCTAGAGTTTCAGGGGTGAGAGGAGTGTAACCTTGTCTCAAAAGAGGCGATTTCACTTTTGTTGATGGGTAACCAGACCAACATTGGATAAAATATTTAACATTACATACATAGAACTCCCAGTGAAAGCGTATGCCCTGTATTATGTTCTTAGTCAGGCACTTTCAGCCAAGTTTTTATGAAGCCCTTGATGACACAGACCACAAGCTATTGACAATTAGGATTTTGGACTTTGCCCTTTTGAGGTACACAACAACCTTCATAGATCACATCAGAAGGATCTATTTTGGAAACATGATTAAGCAAGGTGGACTTTCCATTAAACGTACACCTGCAGCAGATTAAAGGACCTGAAGTAGTCCTTTGGGCTTAAGACTGAAATGCTGGAGTGTTAAAGAAGCAGATGGTTACTATGCCGAGTTTAAGGAGCTGGAAGTCATTGGACTTTGTTCAGATCTCTTTCTTTGAGATCTGCCCAATAACTGACAACCAAAGGCTACTTTTTCACCATTTGTCTATTTGCTATTCTCATACTTTTTGGTTTTTGTTTTTTTAGGCATCACTGCCCTGGTGGTGGGATTAGGAGGCCCAGCCTTTGCTCCTGTGCGCAGGAATTGAACCTCCGTCCCAGTGGGCCGCAGTCCTGCGTACAACCACTACGCCACTGGAGCTCAGCCCCTCTCTTTGTTTCATTATGCCATGTCTTAATTCTACACTCGTAATTCTTCCTCAGTAAATGAGTGATATTGAAAGTTATGCCCTAACTCCAACCCTCATTTCTTGTAGCATGCCCAGACCCTTGAAGGTTTAATCTGTACAAGTCAATAATCCATGTATCTTAGTCTAGAATGCTGCTCTTTACATGTATACGCTGGTTTTCTAAACAGTATTTTAAATTCTGTATCATTGGCTAAATTAATGGTACTATTAATTTAATATTCTCTCACAGCAATAGCTCTAAAGTGAAGCAGGACACATATTGCAATTTTGACTGCAATTGCTTTTGAGTTCACACTTAGTTGCAAGTCCTAACTAAAAACAATTAGCTCTACTGAAAATTTGCCCTCATGAAGAGACCACTGAAGTTATGTGTGTTATTCCAAGGTGTTGTTAAGAATGGAAATGGGTGTCCAGCTGTCAGCAAGAATGGTATTGGGGGTCTTAGAGGCTTGTCTTAAAATAAGCAACCATCTAAGTTAGGGATCAGCTAACTTCCCACAAAAGAAGCACCCTAGTTTGTGTGCTACATGGATTGTAAATAATAACATCCAAGACCAGAGGAGGGAATGGTACTAGAGTTTAAATTCTGAGCACCCCATTTGCAGGGTAGGGATGACAATGAAAGATCTAAATCCATTTGCAGGGTTTCCATGAGTATTAAGCCTCCTGAGAATCATCCCTTCTGATGATTGACCAGAGATTTGAGTAGCCTTGTTATCACACAGAGAGCATGGCAAAACCAATTTTGACAGATACAGTTAGCTTAAAATTTAACATGTTACCATTTTATCTCCCTTTTCACACATTTAAAATGTGTTCTAGTTTTTAATATTTTCTGCTTTCTTTTTTAGGGAGATATTTCTGTTTTATTTTGACATATTATTGGGGGGGGTTGCTTGTTTCTTGATTTTGTATTGCACAGTTTTCTGTATATGAAATCCAGGATAGCTAAATCTATCCTGAGATAGCAGCTGGATTACTAATTACCTAGAGACAGATCAGGGAAGGTTAAGAGGGAATAAGAAGCTAAAAACAAGTACAAGATGGGAGAAAATGTTCTAAAATTGATAGTGGTGCTGATTGCCCTGCTTTCCTTAATATGATAGAACTATTGAATTGTGAATTGAATATATGAATTAAATGTCAATAAAAAGGGAAAATACCCCAAAATTTATTGTGGTGATAATTTCATAATTCTTCTTAGTATCTTTAAACTCTTGCAATGTATGGCTTGAGAGGTATTTGCCAATAAAATTGTTCTGGAAGAAAGTTCACCACAGAAGGGTAAAGAAACTTGGTCAAGCTTCTCAATCCTGTTAAGTGGTAGAGTTAAGATAAAAATACAAGTGGAGTACATTAGAGCCCATATGGTTAAAAATTTATACAGCAGGAAAACTTGTATAAGGCTGTTAATAAGAACCCACACCAAGCCTCCTGCTCTTGAGTCCATTACGATTCCTTTCAGCCCTGTAGGCAGAGTAGAGCTGCCTGCAGAATGTCTAAAACTGTCAATCCTAGGAGAGCATCTTTCTTCCTTAAAGCGGTTGCTCCACCCCATGCTGAACCCATGACATCACCAGAGTTCTTTGCTGCGATTATTACAGCTATATGACTCTATATATATATATATATATATATATATATATATATATATATACACTTTCGCACCGAAAGAAAGGATTGAATGAAAATGCACGATATAGGCAATTTTTAAAATTTCTTCATTTTTATTTCATTTTCACTTTTTTATCATGGTGATGTTTTATACTCACAATCAGGACAAAGTAGCAAGTAGAATTTGAAAATAAGTTGGAAAATACATGTCATATGACTTCAAAAGTCACATGCTCTATTTAAAATAGTCTTATGTGAAACATAATGCTATGGAAAGAGGGGAGAATCTTGATGACATAATCTATGCTTTAAAGAAAAATGGACTGCCAGTCAGTCCATTCCAAGTTCTAGGGACCCTCGAGGATCGGGTGGGTGGGTGTCTAAGACTCTCCTTCTAGATAGGAGTAGAAAGTCTCATCTCCCTCCTACAGACCGACTGATGCTCCCAACTGCCAACCCAACTGCAGCCAGAACATAACCCCTAGGCCAGAGTGAGATGGGACTCCTGCATTCCTCCAGCCTAGCAGTGCTCGCAGCATGGGCTAGAAGCAGCAGGATTATTTAGGTCCACAGTAGGAAAGCAAATTATTTGGCCACACTCAAGATCCCTTCAGAAACCCCAAGGGTGGGGCAAGCTGCATTTTACAAGCCTTTCCGTTGATTCTCATGCCTACTGACATATCCTAGGCAATAATCTAGGCTGACTGTTCTGTACGGTTAGAATCACCAGGAGTGGGTCAGCACTTCCCATAGCTTTGAAACAACAGTTTGGCTCTTTGAACCCATAGGAGATGGAAGAAAGATGTGGTAGAGGAGTCATTCCCTCAACAGTCAATATGATGTGCCTGAATCATAGGACCAGGGGTGAGGCCTGAGCATTGCATTTTTAAGAGTTCCTTGTGGGTGGGGACCTAAGGCCCACTGGTGGGTAATTGGTCACCCCTTTACAGGGGAGACACGGGGGGGAGACAGACCAGTCGGGGGGCAGCCAGGCAGTGATGATGCATACAAGTTTCCTCTGATTCCTGAAGCCTTCCTCCCTGTCCCCCAACCATCATGGTCCCAACTCTACCTTGCAAATCCAGATGGACTGGAGAAGTCACACTGGCATAGAGGGGAGCTGGAGATATGGGGAAACCGGGATGGATAGGCCCCTTCGGACCAATGGTTAGAGTGGAGATACTGGAAGGGTGGAGGGAAGGGGGGGTAGAGAGACGGAACCAACAGCAAGGATATATACACAGGCTCTTATTTGAAGGACGGGCATCAAAGGAGTGGGTTGGGGGAGAGGTCGGGCAGTGTACGATATGACAGAACAATAACAATGTATAAACTATTGAGGGTTGGAGGGGAGGAGAGAGCAGGGAAAGAGGGGAAGGAATGGATAAGCCGATACTAGGGGCTAAAGGGAAAAAGGTGGACGATTGGAGAACAATAATAGAAGTGGACATGTGAGGGTGCTTGACGAGTATGCTCATTTATATATTGTGAAAAACGATGTATGAGCCCCTAATAAAATGATTGAAAAAAAAAAAAGAGTTCCTTGTGTGATCTAATACACAGAGCAGAGAACCGCTGACTTAGGGTAGTGCTGCTCCAAGGTTGGACTTGCACAATTGGCATTTCCTGGGTTGTCCTTCCTCAGGTCTACTGAGTCAGAATCTCCAAGGTTCGTAAGTGGTTTGCTTATGTAAAAAGACTTCAAGGGCTGAGCCCCAGTGGCGTAGTGGTTGAGTGCGGGACTGCGGCCCACTGGGTTGGCGGTTCAAATCCAGCAGCAGTTCTCCAGGAGCAAGGCTGGGCCTCCCACTCCCACCAGAGGACAGTGATGCCCCCCCCCAAAAAAAAAGAACACTTGAAAAAAGACTTCAAAATACTGGCCAGCAGGCAGAGGATGGGATGGAGTTGAAAAATAATGGGAAATTGTCACACACTTTAAGCTCCCTTTGTATTAGGCCTTAAGTTCTGACCACCTCATTTGCCAAAGACTATGAATGACACTGAAAACCCAAAATCCATTTGCAGTGTCCCCAGACAGATGAAACTTCCACTGAGTCCTATCTGATGATTACCTAAGTATAGAGATCATCTTGCCACTACTCAGAGTGCATTGAAAAATGAATTGCCTCCACCCTTATCCACCCAACCCAGGGAGCAGTAGTCGGCAATTAAGGACTTACTTGTCTGGGTGTGTCCTTGATGGAGACCACTGTTCTGGGGAAAGTATAAGGGGTCATATGGTCAAGAGTCTTGCCCCATCAATCATGCCCTGACTCCCTGGATAAGAAAGTCTTGAAGCAATCTTATAAGCTCTTCTAACTATGTACAGGTCCCAAATATTGTGTTGGTCCCACTTATAATGATGATCTTGTAATCTGACATCAATCAAGAATTTGTGACCATTTCCTTTGTTCTATGCCTTATTTAACGTGTGACCTAACTGTGAATCCTCAGACACCATTATGACCTTGTGCTAATGGCCTCCATTATTTGGGTGATGTATCTGTATCTTTGTGCCATCTTTGTTTCTTTTGAGACATAATAAACGTTCTCCTTGAACTGTATTTGAGACTGAGATCTCTTTTGTACCCTAAAACACCTTGTACATTAAAGTGTGAAAAAGCACCATTATCGTCAATTTGCAGAGGAAAACCAGGGCCCTTCCGTTCCTTAAGATCACCCAGTGGGCAGGTAGCAAATAGAGGAGCTGAATACAAACACGAGATGTGCAGAGCATAAGCTGAAAAGTTTGGATTTTTCCTCATCTTTCTTTTTCTCCCCTTCCCCTACCTCTGAATGAGTTTGCTTCCTAAACCTACGTAATGCACAATTGCGGTGTGATTCCCCAAGGAAATTTAGAGTTAGGAGAGGGAGGCTTAGAAGTTAGAGTGCCTGAAAACCTGTAACGGGCCCCAGCGCTCTCCAAGGACTATTGTCCAGTCCAAGATCCCATGACATCTGCACCACAGCCCTGAATAGAAACCAGAATTCTAGTATCCAATGCAGTGAGAATTTATTTCACAGTTATCAAAGCAAACCAAAGGTTATCAGTGAGTTGGACATTTAAAGATTAAGTACAGCTGATCACACTCAGCTCTTATGCAGGTAGCTTAACTTTAGTGGTTCTGGTCTCTCTCTTAAGGGAAAATGGAGGTGTTTATGATCCTGTATCATAATGGATTCCAGGTGACCCAGGCTAGCTGGCTGAGCCAGGCCCTCTCTTCTTTGATTTACATGGCAGGATCCAGGCCATCTCTAAATTGAAAAGCTAGAGTAATGAGCAAAGGCAGAAAAAGAAAAAAAGAGGGGGATGGAGAGCAGAGGGAAAACCTGGAGTGCTTTTCCAAGTCCAAAGTGAGCTATGGTTGCCCTCTCTGCCTCAGAAGGTACGGTCATAAATTACCAGCTAATGCTTAGCACTGGGGCTCTGGCGAATGATATATTACAGAAGACACGATGACTCCAAGCAGAAAACACCATAATTGGGGAGTAGTAACATCTGTGTCAGCCGTGAGCCTGCAGATGAAGTGAACTGAAGAGTTACAGACTTGGCTGCAGATGCATATTAATGAGATGCAAATTTAGCTAAAAAACACCCCATCATCAAGATAAGAGCATCTTAACATTGTTTGGAATCAATAAAGAGTTTCAGTAGAACTCCCAGAATTTTGTTTTGACATCAGCACAATATTTAGCAGACCCTTGAAGAAATTTTAGACAATGAAGGAAAATGGAATATTCCCTTGGTTTTCTAGGACATACTTTTTTTTAGGTCAAAGCAAGGTTCTGCTATCTTGAGTAGGTTGCTAATCTCTCTCATCCTCCTAACATGGCAAGGTCAAAAAATTCATACATGACCCAGCCAGGTTCAAACAAATCTTCTGACTGTAAATCCTGTGATCTTTTCTCAGCGTATCAGTTTTGGTTCTCCTTGGTGCGTGTTTGTTTGTAGATTGTGTTTTGAAGTGAGTGGAGTCTTACAAAGCCATCCCCACAATGCCACAACACTCATCTCAGTGCCTCCTCGTGTTTCCCATTTCTCTTCTGCCTTCTTTCTTAACGTTTCTTGCATTCTGGACTCTGATCTTGGACAATTGCTGCCCTTTGACCTCTGATGGCTGATTCTTTTAAGAAATGCTACCTCTCTGGTGTATTTGTTTACTTATTCAGTCTACTGCTTGGCAACAGGTTGAAAAATGGGACCACTCAAGTTTTTAAGACCCCTATTATTGACTCATCAAAGTAGGATAGAGAACATTTTTGCGGTCTATGTTGTGCCAATTGACCTTGATATCCCCTAAGAAGGATGGTCTGAGTCCTCAGGGCCAAGGATTCGTTCCCTTATGTTTTTTGTTTATGGTTAAGTTTATATAAATTCATCCCTGTATGCTCTACCATATTTATGAATGTTTTGTCAAAGCTATATGAGGGGGCTTCAAAAAGTTCATGGAAAATTCACATGCTTTTATTCCATGAACTTTTAAAAGTTCATATGTATATATTCTTGGGTAGATCCCCAGTGGGCTTCCCACACCTCTTCAATTCATCTACCTATCTAGGTGTCCACTCATGGGTTGTGGGTCGGACTATTATTGCAGGATTGTGTTTGCAACAGTATTGGCCTCGGATGCTGATAACTCTTGTGCTTGTCAGTGGCTTCACTTGCCTTGATTATTCTGTCCTGGCCTCTCACTTCTCATACATTGACCTGCCTTCTCATTAGTGATTTGCCCTTGCTTCCGCTCCTATCCCAAGGAATCCTCAAGAAAGATTTCTTTTTGAGTGAAAACTTCTTGGTTTTTGCTATTTTAAAATAATAGACTCATACACTCTTTATATGAGAGAGTGAGTGATTCATTTCACTTTGTGCGAGAGAGTGATTCATTTCACTTAGCATAAAGCACCATTTCCCAGGTTCATTCACAATGTGACGTGTTTCACACTCACCAACATTCTTTAGCATTGGGCAGTTTTCCACTGAGTAGGTAGGTGCATCTTAGTTTGCTTGTCCGTTCGCACATTGTTTTTGGCTTTCCGCTCTTTTAAAGATTGCTGTGTGGTAGTGTGTGGGACTGCAGCCCATAGGGTGGATGGTTCAAATCCAGCAGCAGCTCTCCAGGAGCAAGCCTGGGCTTCCTACTTCCACCAGGGCAGTGATGCCATGAAGAAAGATTGCTGTGATGAACACATGTGTACATTTAACTGTTCATGCCACTGGTATTATTTCTTTAGGCGATAAAACTAGTCCTGAGATAACTGGATCACGTGGCATTGCTATTTTCAGCTTTTTTTTTTTTTTTTAGCTTTTTTAGGAAGTGCCGTGCCGTTTTCCGCAGTGAGTGTACCATTTTGCAGTCCCACCAGCAGTTCTTAAGAGTTCTGATCTCACCACAGAATTTACAGTTTTCTATATTAATAGCTTTGCTAATCTTACTGGGGTGAGATGATATATTGTTTTGATTTGCATTTATCTAATGGCTAAGGGTTACGAATAATGCTTTATGTGCTTGTAGGCCACCTAAATATCTTGGGTGAAGTGTCCATGTCCACTGCCCATTTTTGATTGGTTTAATTGTCTTTTTCTCATTGAAGTGTTAAAATTTTCGATAAATTTTAGAGTCTCTTTTCTGATCATTGCCAAAAAAAAAAAAAAAACCTGGTTTCCCAGTCTGGGGATTCTCTCTTTACTCTTTTGGTGAAGTCCTTGTTGTTTATTTTTCACAAATTCCCAGTCGTCTGGTTTGTGTCTTCTGTGATTTGTATATTTTCTGTTATGTTTGATCTTCTATTACAACCCCTACATTTTCCTGTATTTTTCCTTTGATGATTGCCATAGTTCTCAGCTTTACATTAAGATCTTTGAGCCATCTAAAGTTAGTTTCTGTATATGATATGAGACATGTCTCCTATTTCATTCTTCTGCAAGTGGATATCCAGTTTTGCCAGCACCATTTATTAAGGAAACTAGCTCCTCTTTATTGAATAAGTTTCATTCCTTTGTCAAAGATCAGTTCTGCAAAGATGGATGGATGTACTTCTGAGTTCTGAGTTCTGTTCCATTGGCCTGTGTGTCTTTGGGCGTTTCAGGATCAGGCAACGTGGACCGCTCTGACTCTGCAGTAGGGCTGGAGACCAGGCAGGATAAGATCATTTCCTCTGTTCTTCTCTTAGTCGCGGATTGCTTTTTCAGAAGATCTTTCATGTCCATAAAATGTTAGTATTTAGTTTTTCCATCCATCTCTTTAAAATCATGGTGGATTCTAGTCAAGATTGCATTTTGGAGTATTCCTCCTTTTCCTGTGTTCTGCAACGGCTTCAGTAGAGTTGGTGTCACCTCTTTGACTGTTCGGTAGATTGGGCTTTCGAGAGATTTATGACCTGTTCTATTGCTTTTTTTGCTGTGTTATGTTAAATTTCTCTATCACAACCTGTGTTGATTTAGGTGCATAGCATCTATAGGAAATTTTTCTACTCTAGCTTTCAGAATTGAAAAGTAATTCTTGATAATTTTTTTTTACTTTGCTTTTTGTGCCCCTGGTTCCGATGTGGATCCATTTCATTTCTTCGTCATGTCATTTGCATCTACTCTTCATTTGTTAAATTTACCAGTGATTTATTGATTTCATTAATCCTTTCAAGAAAGCAACTTCTACCCTCATTGATTCTTTCCAGTGTTTCTGTTTTGTTTATGCCTTTTTATGAGTTATGGCTTCCTTTTTATGAGTGTTGACTTTTATTTGCTGTTGTTTTTTTTTTAGTTGTTTGAGACATTGGATTAAAGTGCTGTTTTTCTTTTCTTTATTGATATATGTTTATTGCTATGAATTGTCCCCTGAGTACTACTTTTGCCGTGTCCCAAATGTTTAGTATATTGTGTTTTCATTTTCGTTTGATTCAAAGAATTTTCTAATTTCATCTTCCAGTTTCTTTGATTACCCATAGTGTTTAAGAGCTAAAAATCCAAACTCACAACCATCAAATCAATGCCAACTTACAGTGGCTCTATAGGACAGAGTAGAACTGCCCCCTTTGAGTTTCTGAGATTTTTTTATTATTATTAAGTCATTTAATTAGGGACTCGTACAACCGTTATTACAATCCACGCATGCATCCATTGTGTCGAGCACTTTTGTACATTCGCTTCCCTCATCATTCTCAAGACACTTGCTTTCTACTTGAGCCCCTGGCATTCGCTCTTCATTCCCCACCTCTCCTCTCAGCCTTCCCCTCCCCCATGAACCCTTGATAATTTATAAATTACTATTATTCTGTCATATCTTACATCACCTGACATCCCCCTTCACCCACTTCTCCACTGTCCATCACCCAGGTAAGAAGTTACATGATCTTTGTAATCTGTTCTCCCTTTCTTTCTTTCTTTCTTTCTTTTTTTTTTTTTTTTGTCTGCATCACTGCCCTGGTGGGAGTAGGAAACCCAGCCTTGCTCCTGGAGAACTGCTGCTGGATTTGAACTGTCAACCCTGTGGGCCGCAGTCCCGCACACAACCACTCCACCACCAGGACTCAGCTCTGTTCTCCCTTTCTACCCCACCTCCCCTCCACCATCCCATTAGCACCCTTCTCACCACTGGTCCTAAGGGGTTTTTCTGTCTTCTTGTGTTTCCAGGTCCTATTTGTACCAGTGTACATCCTCCTGTCCAGCCAGATTTGTAAGGTAGAATTGAATTTCATCCTCACAGCTCAGTATATAGCCCACTACGCCTTCAGGGCTCCTTAATCTGGGTGATACGCTGCTCCTCCTATGGTAGAAATCTAAAGTGACAGCATTGTGGTTTGAGAAGATGCTTTGTGGCACTTTCACGGTTTGTAAATTTTGAGATTTGCTTTATTGCCTAATATATGGTCTAATCTGGGGAGAGTTTTATGTGCATTGGAGAATATTGATTATTGTCCTGTTTCGAGGTGGAGTATGGTGGTGCTGTGGGTTAGGTGTTAGGCTGTTATCTGCCACTCTGCATGAAAAATACTAAGCTATTTACTCTCATAAAGATTTAGAGTTTCAGAAATCCTCTGTAGACTTGATACGAGCCAGAATTGATTTGATGGCAGTGGATTGAGCTTAGTCGTTGTAGTTTTTGTGTCAACTTGGTTGGGCCAGGCTCCTCAGAAACTTGGCAATAAGGCCTCTCCCATAACATGTCAGTCACAGCCTCATGATGTCTTCCATGATGTGACCTGTTTTATATCCACCAATGGATTTTGGAGACTTGACTCTCCCTTTTCTTCTTTCTCCTGCCCTGAAGACTGGGTCTTTTTTCTTGGGATTTAGACCGGTGGCCTGCCTAAATTTAGATGCAGGCTGCTGTCTTTGGGAGCTGCCTGTGACCTGCTATGTTGCCTTTCTTGGATCCACTTGACTCCACCTCCACTGATATCAGTGCTCACAGAAGCGACTGTCAATAAATCAAACACTGTATGCGTTGAGCAATTCTGCAGTGGTAGACCTCTTTAAAGTGCTAAAGGGCAAAGATGTCGCTTTGAGGTCTAAAGTGTACCTAATTCAAGACACAGTATGTTCTATACTCGCATACACAGGTGAAAGCTAAGCAATAAATAAAGAAGACTATAGAAGAATTCATTCCCTTGAATCTTAGTGTTGGGGAAGAATATTGGATATATCACAGACTGACCCCAGAATGGACAGATTTATCTTGGAAGGAGTCCAGCCAGAGTGTTCCTCAGACACGAGAATGGCAAGGTTTCATCTCATGTGTTTTGTATGTGTTATCAGGAGAGATAAACACCCAAGCAAAGATGTCATGCTTTGTAAAGAAGAAGGTCAGTGAAAAAGAGAAAGCACTTCAAAGAGATGAAATGCCACAGTAGCTGCAGCAATGGCCTCCCTTATAACAATGTGGGGGGAGGGGGCCCAGTGCTTCATCGGTGGATCCTGTGAGTCAGAACCCAGGAGATGGTCTCTAACATAACTGTGACTGTGAACTTGTCTACTTCTATTTCAATTCTATTCGTGTTTGATTTACATATTTGGAAGCTTTTTCATTGAATGTGTAGATTGGTTTTATGATTACATGCTCTTGTTGGATTATAGAAAATGCTTCCTTCTCCCTTTTGCTGATTTTTGCCTTAAAGTCTGTTTTATTGGAAACTAATACTGCCACTCTGCTTTTCTCTAGTTGCCATTTGCTTGATAGGTTTGGGGATATTTTTACCCTTTGGTTTTTATTCTCTGTGTCTCCTGGAAGCAGCATTTCAATGGGTCCTGTTTTCCTCCTCGTGCTATTCTTTCTCTTGTGCATTTAACTGAGGCCTTTAACCCATTTACATTAAGTGTAATTATCAATAGGCATGAATTTATTGCTGTCATTTTATGGGATCTCGTGGCTATTTTCTTTCTTTAATGTGGTGCTGACTTCTTTGTTTCATGTATTTCTCTGTGTGATATTGTGTTGTTTTCACGAATATTCTCTACTTAATTTCCAGTTAACCTCTCCAGGATCGACTATCCATCACAATGGCTACTCAGAACCCACAAACAAAATTCATGATTAGCAAGCTTATTAATGAAGTTTTCCTGTTGTGATACCAGTGAGAACTGCTCAGGGTTGAGTTTCTTTACAAGACATGTCACAATGCTCTTTGAGGTCTGCTAGTTAGTGCCAAAGGGGCAGCCAAACTGCTAGAACCCTCAACCAGAAGCTGTTCTGCTCAAACTTCAGGGGTTAGCAAAATCAGCTGCCTGAATCCAGTGCCCAGAAGCACCCCAGTCCAGTAAACCTCAGTCAGAAGCTCCACCTACATGGCTCATCAAGCTCTCTTTTCTCAATTAAGTGGCCAAAGGGACCTCATTCAACAAGCCAACTGCCTGCACCAAAGCACTCTGCTTTTCTTCTTCTGTGGGGTTTTGAAGTCCAGAACTCTCCTCCATGCTCTGGCTCCTGGTTTTGTTGCTGGTGCTTCTCTGATGTGATAGCCGGATTCTGGAGCTGGGAGGTTCACCGCTCAGAGACCTCAAGTTCCAAAGAGGCACCGTTGGGAATGAAATCTCTCCTACTGCTTCTCAGAGGGCTTTGTAAAATATTCAACAGGATGGCATTCCAGGGAAACCTGTTTATAAATTACTCACAGGTGAGATTCTGTCAGTACCTCCCCTCCCCTTCTTACCAGATCCATGAAGGAAAAGGTCATTTCATAGAAGCTAGAGAAGTTAGCCAGAAGAGTCCCATTAGATAATTCATTTCCTACAGGCTACCCCTGCCCCCTAGTTCACATCAGTCTAACCACTGGCCTTTTCATACTGAAAGATGAACTTTCCCATCTTTTTTTTTTTCCTTTTCAAGACACCAAGTTTGTGAGCCAGCTAGTTCACGCCTTCATGTTCCCTCATTTTAGATATCTAATTTCTTTTATTTTTTTTTTGTGGGCATCACTGCTCTCCGGTGGTGGGAGTAGGAGTCCCAGCCCCACGGCTGGAATTGAACCTCCATCCCAGTGGGCCTCAGACCCGCGCACAACCACTACGCCACCGGGGCTCAGCCCCAGATATCTAATTTCTAAATGCCCTGTTCCTAACAATCCAGCCCTGGGGATACAAGAATATTTCTTCATTTGGGGTTGGACCACAGACTGCATGCATAAAGCAAACTGCAGTCCACAGCAGGCCAATCATCAAAACTGTGGCAATGTGCACCAGCTCACAGAGTCAAGCATTTTCCTCTTCCTTCGGTTGGGTTCTGGTCATCTCACACCCAGCCATCCACACGAGGTCAACTGGGGCCAGTTGTAGGCTTTGGAGTCTGTAGACACCTCGCTCCACTGAAGACCAGCTAGCTCCTGGGGCTAGGCCATGCTCCTAGACTCAAAATCCACCCGACTTGTTCAACCCCAGACCAGTCAGCCCTTCCTCTTCTTCCTCGTGGTGAACTCCTGTGGACCTCAGCCAGTGCCGATGGAACGTGTCCAAATCAGCCCATCTCTTCCCGGCGGCACTTCCTTCAACTTCCACTCCTTACGTGAATCCATGCGCTTCCCTCACGGAGCATACTTACCTCAGCAGCTTCCTTTAACTAGCTTCACAGAAGGGACTGTTCTGTAATTCTCTTGTTCTGCTGGGTCACGTTTCTTTGGAATGACTACAATATTGATCTCTTTCTGTCGGTTCAACAAGTAACTTGTCCAAGTTTGCTGGCATAGATGAGTGAGGGCTTCCAGGGCTTCCTCCATTTGTCGAAACCTTTCACTTGGCATTCCATGACTGCATGGAACCCTGTTTTTGGCGAATGCTTTCTGTGCAGCTTCCTTTAGTACCACTGGTTCATGCTCATATGCGACCTGAAATGAGGGGATGCAGACTAATTATTGTTGGTCCATTGACTCTATGTATTCTTCCCACCTTCTTTGGGTGCTTCCTGCGTCATTCAATAGTTTGCCCATAAATTCTTTCAATATTACAACTCAAAGCTTGATTTTTTTTTCTTCAGTTCTTTTGGTTTAAGATATGCCCAAAGGGAATTGCAGGAGAGCTTAAATTCTGAGCACTCAGTGTGTGCAAGGCTATGCATGAGAGAGAAAGTGTCAGATTTCCATCTGTAGAAGAAACTTCTGGCTGCCTACCCTGTTTGCATTCTCCCCTTCCTTCTTCCTAACAGAACATAAGTCTTTCTCTCTAGAATGCATCAGGTCATCTGAGTAAAATAAAAATATGGCCTGCCGATAACTTTTTCACACATCTATGTAATATTTCACTAACAATTATTGATTTCTCTGAAATTCAAATTGAACCGATATCTGGTGTTTCTTTTTCCACCCTAAGAAGGCAGACATGAAGATGGCAGCACCGGCAGTTGTCATGGACTGTGAAAAACACACCCACAAAACCCGACTTAATGTAAAAAGTCATACATCCAGGCTTTTAAAGAGGAACTATGAGTCCAGGACATAGATGGCCAAGGAGTGCCACGCTAACTCTGTACAACATTCCTTCAAGTGTTTTATCTAAAGTCAACGGACATCTCTTTCTGACCACTGCTATAAATAAGA